>CM065368.1:1600206-1765206 GCA_033032245.1 Poecilia picta | reverse complement strand
GACCACTTGGGTTGGAAAAGATTTTTCTGTCAGTCAGATGATCCACAACGTCACGATAACCAGGACTGAGTCTGAACTGAGTCTGAATCAAGTCTGAACTGAGTCTGAACTGAGTCTGAACTGAGTCTGAACTGAATCTGAACCGAATCTGAACTGAATCTGAACTGAATCTGAACCGAGTCTGAACTGAATCTGAACCGAGTCTGAACTGAGTCTGAACTGAGTCTGAACTGAATCTGAACTGAGTTTGAACCGAGTCTGAACTGAATCTGAACTGAGTCTGAACTGAATCTGAACAGAGTCTGAACAGAGTCTGAACTGAATCCGAACCGTGTTAGTTAAAGTCTGGCTACTCAGTGATAGCACTGTTGCAGCAAGAAGGTCCTGGGGTCAATTCCTGGCTTGGGGTCTTTCTGCAAGAAATTCTGTTCCAACATCGCAGGAATGATTAGTTTTGACCAAAGAGCTAAAGTGGCTCATCTCATCTCCTTAATACAAACCTGCAGCTAACGTTTCTCATTAAATTGAACTAATCTGGGGTCAGCATATGGAAACCAGTTATTTAAATTAAATTCAGTAGTTCTTACACTTCCTCTTACAGCTGGTGCCTGGAAACATCTCCACCAGATCATTCCTGTTAATTTGCTTAAAGATGTCCTTGGTGAGCTCCACAGCTCTGTGGCTGTAGGTCTTCATCATCAGGTCCACCAGGTCTGAGGCATCGGCCACATCCAGGAGAGTCACTGGGATCTGTGGGAAGCCTGAGCTCACATCCCTGTTCTTCAGGAACCATTTGAAGCCTTTCAGCTCCTCTTGTTTCAGGTCTTTCATCAGGTTTAAAAGCATCTCCTTGTCTGATGTGATGGTCGCTGCCTAAAGATTTACAATATCTTTAACAGTTCCTTGCTCAAAGTGCTGTGTAATGTTAGAAAAATATTTTACTCACTCTCTGCATCATTGCAGCCAGATGTTCATCACACTCTGCATCTCTGAGGAGAAAAACCTTTCAGGCTTTTATTTGGACAAAAATATTACAGACAGTCTGTACTTCCCCTCTACTTTACACAACTCTGTGGTTACCATATGTAGTATTTTAAAACTCAGATTTCTATGTTCTATACTTGACACTATTCTGTGTTAAATTAACATTAATAGTTTTAACTTTTATGTTAATAAAAGAACAGCAACTCAACAACAGGTGTTAACAGAAGTCCTGACCACTTGGGTTGGAAAAGATTTTTCTGTCAGTCAGATGATCCACAACGTCACGATAACCAGGACTGAGTCTGAACTGAGTCTGAATCAAGTCTGAACTGAGTCTGAACTGAGTCTGAACTGAGTCTGAACTGAATCTCAGTTCAGACTCAGATAAATAGTTTTAACATTAATAGTTTTAACTTTTATTTTAAATAGTTAAACATAAATAGTTTATGTTTGACACTACACATGTGTGTGAGGTAAATCAACACTGATGTGCGTTAAATTTCAACTACTGAGTGTTGATTCAACTCCATCACAAGTAACACTTTTATAAGTGTCATTTTAACACAATCAAGAGTGGACCAGTATAGACACTTTCAAAGTGTTGAATTCAGCTCTCTAGAAGTTGAATTAACACTTCCAAATTTGCTGTGTTTGAATACTTTAGAACAACACATCAGTTTGTCTTACCTTGTGCTTGGTCACTGCTTTGATACTCATCTGAAACAGGAATAATTAAACCAACCAATCATGATTTATTCTTCATAATGAGGCAAAGCTAAAGAGCTTTTTGTTCTGAATTAATAAAAATGAATGTGAACCGGACCTTTTCGAACAGAACACTCCCAAACCGGCTGGTCCTCTCTGTCGGGTCTGAGTGTCAGACTGAAGTTTCTGTTTGCATTTTCAACATAAACCTCAAAGAAATTTGGTTTTCCTCTTGGATATCGGAGTTTAATTCCCGTCTGAAAGCAGACAGGAGAACCGGCTCTGTGCAGCAACGCCTCAATGGCTTCTCATCTGAAACCATTTAACACCAAATGCTGTCCTGCCTGAACTCTTGTTCTGGAATCATCAGCTACCTTTACTGCATGCAGTCATGTTAATGTGAGAAACGGGGCCAATCTGATGGGAACCTGCAATAAACTGGATGTAAAACATGAATATTGAAACCGTTTCAAACCCACTTTAGGAGAAACTTCTGCAGCCTCCAGATCTGATGTGAGGAAGAAGTAATCATTCATTTTCAGGGACTTCTCCGGGTCGGGCTTTTGGATCTCTTTGTATCCATAAGAAGTTTCTTTCCGGTCCATTGCCTGTAAATGAAACCAAGATGAAGTTCTGATATTTCTGACCCATGAAGCTGGTTGTGTTGGACTCATAATGACCTGCTGTAAGGCCGGGTCGCGTGGGATGAGGTAAACGTGCAGCGTGAGGAAAGCCGTGTTGGTCCGATAGAGCAACATGTTGCAGTAGACCTTCACAGGAAAGCCGGCTCTCATCAGAACCGCTCTCGGAGAGAAAACGGGTTCAGTTAGCTTGACGTGTGACGGTGAGACCTCAGAGACTTTCTCCACAGCGTCTCCACAGTCGTCCATGTGGAGGACAGCAAACTGCTCCAAAGGTTTACGGACGTCGTCTGAAGGAAACAAAGAGCAGGAAAAGTTCTGGGTCAACGGCGTTAAAAGGTTTGGTACCATCATGTTGTCCTACCGACACAGATCCAGTGAGGCAGGAACACCTCCGTCATCCTCCCAGTAATCAGACTGATGTCCAGTAAAGGCCCAGCAGGCCGGTATCCTCTGCTCTCCATCCTCTCCATGTGTCCGTCCCAGGAGCAGAACCGGTACCTGAAGACGACCCGTTCGGAGCAGAACCAGCGCAGACCAGAGACGCTGCACTCAAAGAGTCCAGCTTCACTCTGGAGGCTGAAATGACGTTGGGAAAACATTTATTTGAAGTCTGGTGTTTCCTGAGCAGCAGGGCTGATGCTGCTTCACCTGTAGGTTGGAGATTCTGTCTGGATCACCTCCGGTACCAGTTCAGTCCAGCAGCTGGAGTCCAGCTGCAGGATGCAGACCAGACACGACTCACTCACTGTTCTCACAGAGCAGATAATAAATAAAATGTAAATATCACAAATCAAAGACTGAGAAACTACCTTTTCTCTTTCACAACCCTTGGCGACCCGTGAAGGTTCCTGCTGGAGAAACAAGATTATTTAATCTCATTGATTGAATTTCACTTGAGGGTTGATGTTTTACAGAATCTCCAGTTTGCTAAAATCGCACAGGAAAAACAAAAGCATCGTGGTTTCACTGTACAGTAACTGAACCAAGGAGAAAGACTAAAACATGACCGGCTGAAGAGACGTCAATGATCCACCGTCGTCAGAAACTGACTCACCTGACGGACCTGCTGGGATTTTTCCTGAGATCTTCTGCACCAGATCAGAGCGATGAATCTTTTGTAAAACCAGCGCCGCCATGTCCAACGTCTGTTCATCAAACTGCGCCAACATCAGCTCTGCCACCTTCAGCGTCCTTCCTGTCTCCATAGCGACGGTTCCCCTCCCGGCTTTCCTGGACAAACTCTTCTGTACGACTCTCTGAAAATGTTTGAACTTTGCTTCACCTAAATCTTCAAATGTTTCTAGAAGTTTCTCCATAATTGCCGTTAGACTTGCTTCCTGAGGAGTGAAACAGATCATCTGTTTGTTGGAAGTCATATCTGATCAAATGAGAATATTATGAGAATGTTAGTCACCTCAGTGAGGTAACTTAAAATGTATGATAGTTAGAAAAAAGAGGGAACACACAGCCCTTCTCTGCCTGTAGAGTCTAAAGTCCTCTGGGTTATTGAGACCAAAGTCAAGATGTTTGGCTTTAATTAACAGAACCAAACATTGGCTGTCTGCTCAAACATCAGGATCCGAGACCTGAACCTTCCTCAAAAAGCTTGGAGTCTCCATCAGATTCCTAAAGTCTGTCAACTGGGATCTTGGCCTGCAGAACCAACTGAAGAACAGGTCCAGTCTCTGGTTTAAAGGGTTCAGCTGTCTGAGTGTGAATATTTATTAGTTTCTAGAGTTACAGTCGCTGCTCACAGCCATCAGTGGGTTCGGTTTATGGTCTACACGGTTCAGCTTTAACGGTTTTATTGAGCTGTAGTTTGGACCGACTGACTGTTGGCTTTACGTTTTCCCAGAAGTTCAACCCTCTGAAGATGTTTTGGACTTTTCTAGACTCATTTTAAGGGGCATCAACCTGAGGATATGAAATGATGCGGCTGTACTTACTTTCTGGAGCAACAGCGACTGAAACTCCTCTGAGGGAAAAGGAAAAGAGGAACATTTGAAAATCTGTAACTTTATAAACATCCTGGTAATTCTTCCCTGTAAAGTCCAACCTGTTGATCCGGACCTGATCCCGGCCAGCTTCTGAACCACATCAGTTCTGTTCATGTCCATCAGAACCTCCTGGGCCACACTCACAGACTCCCCTCCTAGTCTCTGCACCACCTGATCCACCAGGTCTGCCGGTCCCTCCTGTCCCGGATCCGCCGCCCTGCCGGTCCGGTTCATGGGCCACAACACACTGACTGGGAGTTCTGGGAGGCTTTTCTGGAAACATGTGAACTGCAGCAAACGTTTGAACCTCCAGACGTCGCTGTGGCCCAACTCCATCATCATCTTCAGAAGGATGCTTCTGACGGCCATCTTTGCTGGAACCTGAAACATTTAAAGACTTTGTTGAATCGTTTCCCACGATCATGACAGGAAGTTTTATTTGCATCTGTAAACTGGGAAACTTTAGGTCAGATTAGTGAGAGAGTCGTGTTCCTGTTTCATCTCCCAGTTCACGGTTTGGATTTATTCTACTGGATACAAGCCGACCTGCTCGTTTCTGCAGGTGAAGTTTAACTCCGCCAGTCAGAACTCCAGCTTCACTTTGTTGTCTAACAAAAAGCTCCAGGATCACAGAATGCTTCACTTACTGTGTTTAGCATGACGGCTCTCTGATATTCATCTATGGACGCCTTTCCTGAAGACATGAAAACATAATTTTGTGTAAGATCTTAAACTCAATTGAAATGAAGAACAAGAAAACCGTCAAACATTTCCATCAATAAAACATTGGAGGCAGCAGACTGACTGATGCTGAGACTTCATTAAAAAAATTGTTGCAGGATTTGTTTTAGATATTTATGTCATTTTTAGAGAATTGCCACACTAAGAACAAATCAAAACTTTTATGTTTGAAGAGCACAGAAAATCATCTTATTGCTCAGAAAAGAGAAACTTGAGGAAAAACTTTCCGGCCTGGAGGTCAAGCCTTAGTTCCTGTCGCTTTAAGAGAGGAGCAGGACATCCCACCATGAGGACAGGATATAAAGGTTGGGTGACTTATGTGCTGAAGAAGGGACGGAGGGGGACGGACGTGCAGATGTGGGGCGTTTTGTCTGTCCTGTCCTCTGTGGGCTTCTTTGCATCAGACGTTCAGCTGAACAGGAAACCAGAGGTAACCGTTGGATACCAACGAAATGGGATGGCTGAGCACAACGAAGAGGAGAAACGTGTCGGACAAACCAGATGAACTCGAACAAGATGAAAGTCTGGTGAAGCTGGAGATTCAGCTCAGGATCTTGTTGGAGATTCAGTTGGAGGAAACTGGACTTCTCGTTATCTTGCGTCTTGTCCCAGAGACTTCTCCAGGTCAGGAGTTGGAAGCATCAGGCTTTCAAGTTGTAATCAGAAACTATCACATTGGCAGAGGTCACTACTGAGGCCATTTTCTACACACTTCAGTTCCCCGTCAGCGTCGTTGACACTGACGATCCTAAAAGTCCCCAACGTCACTATGCGCTGTTAGGACCAACGTCTCCAGCTGGGTGATGGATGAGTATCGGTGTTAGAAAGATGAAGCCGCTTCCGCTGCTCCGGTTCATGTGTCACAAAGATGGCCCTCACTCTGCCTGCCCAAAATGTTAACCCTGTTTTCCAGTCAGGTCCAGACGAACTGCTGCGTTTGGTTCTGCTGAGTCGGTTAGTTTCTCTAAAAGTCCAGGTCCATTCCTCATGGAACTGGACTGCGTGTTGTGTTTGGGTGTTTGGGTTTGAGGTGAACTCCTCTCTGTCCGAGTGTTTCCAGATTAAAACATCAGGACAGAGAGTGTTGTATAGTAACGGAGTAAAAACACTTCACTACTTCACTTAAGTATATTTTGGAGTAATTCATACTTTCCTGAGTATGAACATTTTTGATAACTTTCACTTTTACTTTTGATATTTCCGAACTTAATTTCATACTTTTACTCCGATACATTTTCAATGTGTGGTTTAGTTACTCGTTACAAAAAAGCGAAAAAGAGAAACGATGGAGTTTTGACCCACCTACTGATTGGCTGCTACAGTCGGTAGCTACTTAACTGAGCTTGTTCATCACCACCAATAGGAAACACCTGTTTCTCTTCTCCCATTAAACACAAAGTCTGTGATGAGCATCAGCCTCATGTCCCTAATGCCCCATAATGTCCAGTTGTTGCACCAATAGTTTGTGAAGTAGAGAAATTAATTGTAACGACTTTTTTTCTTCATGTTCATTTTCTGTATTGACTATTTTTCTCATTTTCAGCTCTGACCACTTGAAGGGAAACTTAAGGCTTACAAAAACTTAGTATTTTCTGTCCTGGAGGGGAAACTAAGAAGCTGGTTCTGTTGTAAAGCAGGTTAAGTTAACCTTGTAGGTAAAGACCTAATTTTCTTAACTAAATGATGCTGCAGGTTTATCTATTAGCAGGTTTAACTTTGCCTGCACTTGGTTGTGTTTATTACTTTAACTGTATTTGACAAGTTTACCAAAATATAAAAAATGTCATTCAAACTGCATTTGCCTTGTTTCACTTTTTACTTATACTTTTCATTACATTACTTGAGTACAAACATTTTTACAGTAATTTCCATACTTAAGTACAAGATGCTTTAGATACTTTAAGACTTTAACTGAAGTAACATTTCAGTCAGTGGCTTGGACTTTTACCAAAGTCATATTTTGGAGAGGAACCTAAACTTTTACTAGACTCTGAGATTTCAATACTTTATACAACACTGAGGACAGATGTTGAGGCCGTTCAGGTGCTACATCCAGATTTGTCTGAATTACCTTTAAGACCAGAGCTGGTCTCCAGGAGCCGCTCTGCCAGGTCACTCCTGTTGATGTCCAGTAAAATCTCCATGGAAACCTCCACAGACTGCCGGCCCAACTCCTCCACCATCTCATTCACTACGTTTGGGACAAACGGTCCAAATCTCAGCCTCATGGAAGGATACCGGAGGTTTTTCCCGGAGAGACTGAGGGTGGAGCGCAGCGACTTCTTGAAGTCCTCCAGCTCCGGTTTCTTCAAATCACTCAGGATTTCTGTGAGAAGCTGCTTGAAAGCTGCAATCAGAGCCACCTGCAACAAAACATCAGCACAGATGTGCTTATTATAATATATTAAGATCTAATCACACACAGCAGTTCATATGTCATTAATATCTCTAATGAGAGAAAAGAAACAGTTTCTGTAACAAAGGCTGAGCAGGAAAAACAGACATTCCTCACTTTCTGTAGAGCAGCAGATCTTCTCTGGTCCGCTGAGAGTTTCTCTGAGAAAAACCACGCAGAGCTTCAGACGTCAGACCAAAGCGGACCAACATTTTTAAGGTTTACTCTTTACCGCCTTACTTGCTTGCCGTCTTCTGGATGCTGAAATGTCCTGAAGCAGATCTGTCCTCCTCATCCGTTTTAAAACCTCCCTGGTCATCTCCATAGATCGCTGGCCGAACATCTGCACCATCACAAGCACGGCGGGCAGCAGCTCCTTGACGGCCAGCAGTCTGTCTGCAACGTCACGCTGACTCTGACCCAACACCGTGATGAAGAACATCTGCTCCTGTTCACTGAGATCACCCAAAGTTTCCAGCAGCAGCTCGATGACCGACTCCATGGCTTCAACCTGACAAAAGGAAAATATTCTGCAAAAACAGCTGAATTTTGCTCAAACATTTTGATATTTTTTTGATTCCGGATGTCTCTTCATCTGAAGATCCTGAACAACGGCGGCTTAAGAACCGGGGCCCAAAAACGGCCCTCAGGCGAGGCTTTGGGCCCCTCTGACTGGAGCAGAGAGGAAACCAAACACAACGTGTAACGTAGCAACGTCTCACATTAAACCCATTTTAAAACAGTGTCCATTTAGTGAGAGTCGTCTTCCACCATCATAGAGTCCATCCTGACCAGCTGCATCACCGTGTGGCAGTGCCACTGTGAAGGACAGCAAACGCCTGCAGAGTGGTGAAAACTGCCTCAGAAACCACCAGGACTGCACTGCCCTCTCTGCACAGCATCTACCATCGCAGAGTCCACAGGAGAGCCGCCTCCATCGCCAGAGACCCCACCCATCCCCAACACGGACTATTCACACTCCTCCCTTCAGGCCGAAGGTACAGAAGTGTGAAATGCAGGACTAACAGATTTAAGAACTCTTTCTTTCCCATCAGACTCCTAAACAGCTGAGCTGATGGCTTCCATAATAACTTACAGTAATGGCACATAAATAACTGCACTACACTGCATTTTACCTTTATACTGTTTACCTGTCTGCATACAGCTGCACATGTATGATTAGACAATTTTACTATGGACTGCTGCAATATAATAATGTTGAACACTACCACACTACTGCACATTGTATATAGATTGTATTGTTTTGTATTGTTTTGTATTTCTGGAAATGTATATTTACTTATTTATTTTTCTATTTCTTGCTTGATTTGATTCTACTATTTCATATCTTTACCTTGTGTCTGACATCCAGTGTGGGCAGCAAAGTAGAAATTTCATTGTACAGAGAAACGTGTTTCTTACTGTGCATATGACAATAAAGCTTTGAATTGAATTGAATTGAACAGATGACTCACTCTGTCGATCAGTCCAGGCCAAAGTTCCTCCACAGAAAGTTTCTCTGAGGGAAAAAGATTTGATGATAATTAATGTAGTTTCTATTGACAACCAACTGAAGGAAAAATGAAGTTTATGATTAAAACAACCAAAGAACCAGAATATATCCAACCAACCAGCAGACGGGATGTTTACAGTTAAGGCTCGTTTATACCAGAGTTGATGTACCTGTTACATTAACTCTGGTAATGTTATCAGTAATGTACCAGGTAATAACTATTAGCCTATAGCAGGGGGGCCCAAAGTGGGTCCTGGAGGCCCGGCATCCTGCATGTTTTAGTCTGTCCCTGGTTTAACACACCTGGATCAAATGTTGGCTGTTAGAGGCCTAAGGGGAACATTGAAAAGCTGAAAAGGTTGTTCCTACCAGCAGGGAGAGAATAAAACATGCAGGATGCCTCCAGGACCCACTTTGGACCCCGGGGCCTACAGCTGCACAGAAACTTTTTGTTCACTCTCTGAACAAAAAGCCTACATAATAAAATGATGTTGACAGCTGATTAATAAATAAATCTGACATATTCTTTGTCTCGTTACCATGGCGTCTAGCAGATAGAAATCATTTTAGTGATTCTAACTGACCTGAAACAACAGACATTCGCTCCGATTTAACTTCAGTCTGAGAAGAAAAGTTTATTTCTCCTCTAACTCATAACCCAGATCTATGTGGATCCTCATCAGAGGTTTTGTGGTTTGTTTTGTGTAAAACTGAGGAAAAGGCTGTAAGAAAAGCGCAGCTTCCTGTCAGTGTGGATGAAAAGCCATTGGTGTGATTTCTCATCTCACCTTCGGCTCCACAGCTTTTCTCTGGCAGCTTCTCCAACAGGTCCGTTCTGTTCATGTCCACCAGAACCTGCCTGGTCACCTCCAGACACTGCTGGCCATATGAGCCCATCAGCAGATCCACCATATTCTTACAGTTTGACTTTTTCAGATCTCTCCATGAGATTTGTGTAAACTTGTTCTGGAAGGACTCAAAGTTTAGGAAGATCTTGAAATTTTCCAGATCTAAAGGATTCAAATCCATCAGAGTTTCCAGCAGAAGCTCTTTCACAGCTGCCATCGTTGCTGCCTGGAAAATAAGAAAGAAATGACAGTTAATTGTTTTCAGAAGCACAAGCTAATTAACATTTCTCTAAATTGTAACTATCTGAAAGGTAAACATTTATCAATAATCAATGAAACAGATTTTTAGCTCCAATGTTAGAGAAGGAGCTTTCAGCCAGCAGCTCAGCGTTCATACCACTAGTTAACTTTGGCCATATTTATTTATTCAGCTGTAAAAATGGCAAAACTGTACCAGAAAAATCAAATTCACTAATTATCTGCTGTCAGGAAAAATCTAAAATGCATTTTAACTTAGCAGCTTAAAGGTTAAAGGTCAGGTCAGGACTGATTGGAAGGATTGAAGGAGAAAGCCTCTTCTCTCCAGAAACAAGATGGCAGCACCAAATAGTGCTGCACATGAACGAAGGTTCTGGACCGAAGCCGAATGTTTGGCTGAAACGACTCGGTGGAGGAGGTGTGGTGATCCTGGCTTGTTTTTAACCACAGAAGCCAGTCGGTCACCTTTGATTTTCTGCAAGTGTCCGACCCACTAGAATCTAAACAAGCATCATTCCAGGCCCAGACAGGATTTCACTCACTTTGTGGATCAGCGCCGACAGACGGTCATCATGCGGTTCTGGGTGGGACAAAATCACAGAAACATCAGGAGAAGCAGCTTCACAGAGATCAATATGAAATGATTCAACTAGTCTCACTTTTATTCTCTTACTTCTGCTTCTGGACCTGCAGTCCAACAGACTCTGGACAGATGGTTCTGGTTGATGTCCACTAAAATCCTCCTGGTGACGTCCACAGACTGTTTGCCGTGACTCTGAACCAGTGAGATGGCTGCGATCTCCGGGTCGGTCCTCGGCGGCGCCAGCGCAGAAGGTTCCAGCAGCAGGTAAAGCTCCCAGAACTCCCTCCAGCCGGCGCCGCTCAGAGCCGACAGCGTTTCCATCAGCAGCTCCAAAACCGACGCCATCGCTCCCACCTGGGCGAGTCAGACGCAAGGAAACCAAACACTTTGTATTATTATATCAGTGGCATTAAAAACAGCTGCAGGTTTTACAGAACTATACGTTTTATTATTTGCATATTTCTTGTTTTGCTTTGTAAAAATGAACTTTTGGCCTCTGTCAGCCAGTCTGTTTACAAAGTCATGTGTTTATTATATGACCTACGAAATGGTTGTAAAATCAGCAAATTTCATGATTTTTTTACTGTGTGAGAATGTTTCTATCTTCCATAACTGAAATGTGGCTGAAGTGACGTCACTTACTCTCTGGATTAAAGATGGATTCTCTAAAACAGAAACAAAAAATATTCTTAAGCCTTTTATCAAGAACACCAAAAATAATTCAGAATCTCAAAGAAATTGCAGAAAGTCTTTGGGGCTTCCTGACCTTTGACCCCTGCCAGTCTGTGCAGCAGGTCCTGACGCCTCATCTTCAGTAAAATCTTCCTGGTCTCCTCCACACACCTTCCTCTGCACATCCTCATCATCAGCTCCACCACAGCCTCAGTGTTTGCTGCCTCCAGCTCCCTCCGTGAGGCTGGCGGCAAAAACTTCTCTGCTACTATGAACAGCTTGAAGTCCCAGAAGTCTCCTGCACTCAGCTGATCCAGGGTTTCTACCAGCAGCTCTTTAGTCGTCATCGTTTCTGCCTGGAAAAACAAGAAGCAGCTTTTCTGGGAGCAGGAAGATGAAAAACTTCTGCCTTTCTGGAAACATCACATCTGTTTTAACAATATAACTCTGTGGATGGAAGCCATCACAGGCCTGACTGTCATGCTTGTTTTAACCCACAAGCAGAACACAAAACGGGATGCGAATAATCAGTTAAAGTGATTTATTTACAAAGTGTATTCCATGTAGGCTCTCATGTAACTCGTGGTCAAACAGGAACACCAGGAGGCTGAGGGTCCGGAGGTGAGTTCAGAGGCCGTGGTAATTTTCAGTTCACTTGAAGGTAGTATGCTTACTCTAGTGGGAAACGACGCAGCCAGTGGTGAGACACTGAAGATCTGGGCTAGAGGCCTGGAGGAGGATCCACCAGACACAGAGGTCCGGCAGCGGCAGCAATAGGTGAGGATGGAGGTGGAGGACTTGAATCATTCACAGAGAGCAAGCGGACCGCCAGACAGACACTCAGGAGGTTTTCAATGGAGGAAGGACAGTGGAGGTCTTGGGCACCTAAAAGGTAGGAAAACTGTAACTTGCTGATGGAAATGCTAAATCACTATGGAGAATCCGGTCAGAACCCCAAAGAAACCAGAGTCGGTTGGTCCAACCTGGACTCAGGTTCAGTCTTTATTTCGGTGTAACGGTTTGGTTCTACAAAATAGAAATAATGATAATGCAGCATCAGTGTCTGATGAATAAATAACACACTTACTTAACTAACTACACTAATAAAGGTTAAACAAACACTGTTCTAATTAAACAGGACACAAAAAACACGTCGTACAGCTCAAATGCGCACGTGAACGAAGCTTCCAATCAATTAACGCTAAACTTAAATATTCAGATACATAAATAATATTCTTAATTTTCTAACATCACTTGCATTCCACGCACACATCGAAAATAAAAAGGTCACAACAAACTGCAAACTGTAACTCAAACTACAAAAATGTGATCAGTAACTCGGCGCCTTTTTCTTATCTCCGTTTTTTTATCCCGCTTCGCCCCATAAAGGATCTTTTTCACAGAACCAACACTGATCCACGGCCAAGGATCCAAGGAAAACTGGGAATCAGAGCCAGACTTGGAGTCGCAGAGACAGATGAAAGGAACCCAGACAACAAGAAAGTGTTAGTTCAGTTTACTAGGAAACACAAATACGGTCTCAGGAGGACTCAAGTTCCCATAACTGGCATAATGCTGGCGGTCCGCGCCATTGGGAACTGACGTGACGGTGACGTCAGCACTCCAGTGTTTCCCATCTTGCCTCCACGATGCCATCTGGTGGTGATGGCGAGCAATAGGAAGGAAAACAAAACCCAAAACGAACCAAAAAAGAACCAAAACCACCCGGATCCCAAAACTGACTGGCTCTCGTGGATTTGTTGTTATTTGAAAGCTGCATTTTGTACTCAGGTACGAAAGAAAAGAATGAATCTTCAGATGATAAACCTTCATTACTGGTTGAATTCTTAGAGAAGATCCCCTGGACTGAAACAGGACCTGGAAAATGTGACTCTCTTCAGTAAATCATTCCCTCAGTGAAACCTGGAGGACGTTTGGGTTTGACTGCTGGTTTGTTTGATGTGTTGAAACAAACAGGAACCTTGAATTGCTGCAGCAGAGAGAACCGGACATCCTGTGATGAAACCTGCTGCAGGTCTCAGACATCGTTTATGGATCCAGCGACCAAAACCTGACAGCTGTCAGAAATGACTGACATACAGAATGAAATCTGCTTATAAATGTCTTCCCATCAGATCTTTGTCCTAAACTTTATGAAATGTTTTGGTAACAGACTGAAGAACTGATTCAGCTGAACAACCTGCTGCAAACTGGACTTTATCTGTTCAATTTTACTGAATATTTCACTGAACAAATCAAAACCCAACTATGGTTTGTGATAAGTGAGCAGTGAGGGATGAATTGAACCCTTTGAGTTTCTTGTTTTACTTCAGAGATCGTTCTGATTTCTTAAGCTACCAACTTGTTTCTCTGTAAACAGCAGGTAGATTTTCACAACTTTCTGTTGTTGCTTCATCGTTTTTCAATAAAACATGATGCTAATGTTGGTAAATTCAGTCATTTACTGACATTTTAAAACACAAACAGATTACATGACTACAGGAAACATGAATCCCCCCAATAAAAACTTCCTTGAACACAACATCACCATAAGCTGCAGCTGTGCTGTGGAACAGCAGCAGGGAAGAGGGACAGGTTTTTACATTTTATAATACAAAACAGCCGCATCATTCACACTGTGAGCTGCAGGACAGCATGAAGCACCAACATGCTGCTTAACCACCACTCAACTCGCTTTCATGACCAGTTACATCAAACCAGCCACGGATCCTGACCTGCAGCTGCAGGAGTGAAACCTGCAACCTTCTGATTGCCAGAAGGTTCTGCCCTCCGAGTTTCAATCAGCCGAATGTCAAAACAAAGATATTAGAAAACTTACAGCAACTTCTGCCTGAGATTGTGTCTCATTTCCGTGAACTGTGGTTTGGTCTCACCGAATGTTTTCCTTCCTCTGAGTTTTCTCTTTCACTTCAACATGTCTCCCATCTCCTCCACCTTCATCTCCCTTCATCCCTGCTCACCTGCAAAACCAAAGCAGACTCCAACTGTAATGTTTTACAAGCATTTCATGAGAAAATAAACTAATCCTGCATGTCAGCTTTATATTTCACAAGCTCTGCATAATGAAACTTTAATTACTCAACCTTGTCTCGTGCTTCGTTTCCGCATTTTTCCAGGAAGTCGTTACCAGCACTTACACTGGTCACCTCCATTGTTTTAAAGATATTTAATTAAATTAATAGACACAAACAAGCTCTTATATTAAGCAAAATAAAAATGTTTTGAACAAATAGAAATGACAAATGCACTAAATAAAATCCATTTTTCTGTTTCAGGAAAGAATAAATCAAAGCTTCAAAAAACATGTTGAATAGGAGAAAGAAGAAACAAAGGTGTGTAACAGTTGATGTTTGTGATTGACTCGGACAGAAACCCGGGAGCTTTATTCTGTATTTATTTTATGTCATTTTATACAGTGAAATGTCTGCATTGTAATGGTCACCAGTATGACTGGCTGCTACCTGCCCTCATGTTCTGTATGTGTTGTTTAAAAACGAGTAAAAATAAAGTAAAAAACAACAGCAAAACAAAACACGTTGAATATTTGGAAGCTTTGATCGACCAAAGTAATCTAATATTACCTTGGTAATATTAGTACCTGATATCAGATCAGGTGAGAACATTAAGTATTTGGTGATTAGTAGCTCTGGGTTTCAGAAAGTATTTTAATTTACAGCCGATCGATGATGGCTGAAATCCCTTAAAAACGGTGAAATGTCCCTTTACTGAAGAACCGAGCGGATCGGTTTCAGCGTCTCTGCAGCATCAGGAAAACATCAGCGGATAAAAACTGTTTTAAGCAAACAAACTCTGGACGGTGTGAGGAGATCAGAAACAGGTGCAGGAAACTCCGCAGCGTTTTACCTTCAACATGTTTCTTCACGATGTTTCAGGTAAATCCATCTGCAGGTGATTAAAGCTGTTCAGATGGAGACGAGCCTGGAAACAGAAGCTGCGTCGCTGTTTCTGTTTCCGTGAACCAAAAGCTCTTCATCTGTATGGAGGAACTGAAGCCAAAGTGTTTCCTGCTGCTGCCTGGAGGATGAAGGATGCGGAGGGCAGAAGGTTCAGACTGTGATGGTTGTGATGCTACGGAAGCAGTTTTGATCAGTACCCCGTTAACAGGATCATGATTTTTGATAAACCGTGATCGTTTCTTCCAGATGTTAGCGGTACAACTGATGCGTTTCAGAAACACCAACTGAATACAAAGAATCTGAAATATAAATCTGAGAGCTTAGTGAGTAATGTCGAGTTAAAGTGTAAATCCCAACTCAATCAAAATGCTCTGAACTCTTTCTCAGTCATTACGAAGCTTCTGATTAACCAATCAGAAGCTCCTGGTATGAGAAATACATCAGATTTTAACCGCAAATTCAATGGTTCTGTTGGAAACACAGGATTTGACAGAAAATAATCATGAAACAATCAACCCAGTGATTAAGTTTTCTGAATTTCAAAATTTACAAAATAAAAATTCATATAGAGAAGCCGGGCTGCACAGTGGAGCAGTTGGTAAAGTTGTTGCCTTGCAGCAAGAAGGTCCTGGGTTCAATTCCCTTCTTTCTGCATGGAGTTTGCATGTTCTCCCAGTGCATGGTGGGCTTTCTCTGGGTACTCCAGCTTCCCCCCACAGTCCAAAAACATGACTGTTTAGTTTCTCTAAATTATCCTTATGTGTGGTTGTACTATATGTGTGTGCATGGTTGTCTGTCTCCATGTTGCTCTGCAATGGACCTGCGACTCTGACACCCCAAATGTCTTTCTGAAGATAGAGACCAGCCCCTGCTGACCCTTCAACATGGTACAAAATCATTTTTATAATGAAATACTGGGGTTATGTTTATTTCCCTTTAGCTCTCTTCCTGTCTCTCCAATCAGGAAACAGCCATGATTTCTGAATAAAAAATGTAAGTACATAACATTTATTTATCAATCACAGTGAAAACACAGGAGATAAAACACTAAAAATAATAATAATAAACTGAGTACATAGCCTAAATAAATGAGTCTTCAGCTGAAAGAATCAACAGAATGAAGATTTCACAAGAGAAAAGCAAATCATTTCACAATCTGGTGGATTTCTCCTCTCTGGTCTGAAAATGTCAGATCAGTGAGTCTCTTCTCCACTGGAAGAGATTTTCAGAAGAGATGTATTAAAAATAAATGACTGAGAATGATGTAAAATGCTTAAAACAAATATTATATACTCCAAAATATTATAAATGGATGCAACAAAAGTCTGAACATAAAAGTCCAAGACAGAAATGTCTGACTGGTTCCTTGAGGTTCGATTATAATTTTATATAGATTGTAATTTCTTGTGTTATCATTTTTACTTCAAACTGACACATAATTCAATATACAGACTATTGTTTTCATTATGTTTATATCTGAAAAGGTAAAAAAATACTAACTATAAACCAACTAAGGCAATAAGAAAATATTTTTAAAAAGCTTAGAAAAATCACAATGTGAACATATTCTGTAAAAAAAATTAAAAAATGCAGAAAAATAAAAACAGCAACATTTCCAATAATAACAGAGCTGAGAGCTGTTATAAGTAATCCTCCTCAGAGGTTTAGGCTGAGGAGCTGATGTACGTTATACTTTAATCAAACCTCCCCATCCTGGACAGACGACTCCGGTGGAGTCACTGCAGACAGGTTCCTGTTAATCAAATTAAATCTATAAAACATTTTCTGAGCTGATAGAAACAGGTGAATGCTTCTCCCATTAGCACAGTTTGATTCAGAGGATTATTAGAGGATTGTATGCAGCAAACACAACATGCTGATATTTACTGATGTTAGACAAGAAGCAGGAAAAAAGAAAAGAGGAAGAGGATTGAAGATGGTTTACTCAGCACCGAAACTCTGAGAACTCAGACCACAACCCACATCCAGCGTAAAGAGGTTCAGTGAATGTGGTGGTGAAGGTGTGGAGGTGGATCAAGTTGTCAGAGTAAACCCTGTAGAAGGACAGAACGCCGGCCGGACGGTCCACATACACCGCCACTCTGGTCGAGACAGAGGAGGCTAACGGAGAGGAGAAGAAGTAAGAAGAGGGGGATAAATAAGAAGAGGAGGAGGAGGAAGAGAGAGACGAGGAGGAAATGGGTGTTTTTTTCTTATTGTGACAGTAAAAGTAGCTGCCATCACTGGAACACTTGAGACTCCAGGAGTGGTTGTTCACTGCAAACACAACGTCATCAACAGCTCCCTTCTTTCTGATTCTTCTGTAACTGATGGAGACGTCAACCTCTCCTTTACACTCAACCTCCCAGTAACAGCGACCAGTCAGCTCATTCTGACACAATAACTGTGGCCAAACATCAAATCTGTCTGGATGATCCGGATACGACTGTTCCTGTTCCACACGCGTCACCTTCCTGTTGTCGTCAGACAGTCTGAGTTTGCTGTTCACGGTGTTAGTGTCGATGGTGAGCTGACAGGAATCTGATGGAGAGAACAAACAGCTGATCATTTCCCCACACTGTGATGATGCTGCATTAAAACCAAATCATTCAAATAAGAAACACTCACACTTCCTCAGACCTGGTACCAACCACCGATCTCCATCAGGTGAAATCCTGCAAAGTGGAGGAGGATCAGTCCATCAATCTGAGATATCATCAAAAACAACACTAACATTAACAATCATGTATTTTATTTTAAGTTCAATCTAATGTTGGTCATCTTCAGCCCAAATTAAAGAATAAAAGATACATAATCAATCACTTAGCAGTTGATTATCCATAAACTAGTGGTACATGGAAATATCCTAACCCCTTAGTTAAAATATAACCTGTTTATTTAGATAGCATCATTACTAAAGGCAATTTACCAAGAAATGATTATATGCAGAAATGTAGTCAGTTCAATGAAATCATACCGTCAATTATATACAGTCCAGCTCAGTTATTGAACAGTCAAGTTCAGAGTTTGGTTTTTAATACAAGTTGTTAAAAGAGTTTTCTGTCAGGAAACCCAGTAGATTGACTAATCAGCATATCCTTATCCTGAAAGACAATGTAGCAACAGTGAAAACTCTCCTTGAACAGGAAGAAACCTCTAGCAGAACCAGAACCAAAACCTGGCTCAGTGAACAGCAATCCATCTCAACCGACTAGATGTTTGAGAAGACAGAGCATACAGAAAAGAGCACTGACGCAGGATCACTTTCTGTGTTATGGAGAGTAAAGTGTTAATAGCAGCAGGAGCTCCAGTAGAAGAGAAACAACACTAAGCTTTGAAATATCCAGATTCTATCTCAACATATCACTAAAATATTTTTGGTATGCCTAAACTTTGAGTATTTGGGTACTTCAGAAAATTGAAATGCTAGTCTCTTGACTAGCAGATTGGAAGTTCAGGGGAAGACTAGAAAAGAGGTGATGATCAGATTATTCTCCTCTGTCTGGAGGAAAGTGGTTGGTCTTTCCATACCTGAGAGATTCAGGTTTCCAGAATTCATGCTCCAGCATAAATCCTGATTCTCCGAGATGATTGTAGCTCAGGTCCAACTCCTTTAGATGGGAAGGGTTGGAGCTCAGCGCTGAGGCCAGAGAATTATAACCTTCCTCTGTGATCAGGCAGCCTGATAGACTGCAAGAAATATACAACACACAACTCAGACCCACAGAAACGGACAAAAACTGGTCAAAAACTGACCAATGTCAATTTTTAACACTGGTCAAACAGTCATTGTCAGAATCTACAGAAATCCAGAAAATAGATGAAAAACTGAAAATATGTGAATTTGTTTGATCTTGTTGACTAGCATAAAGAGCGGCAGCTCTGAGCATCACCTGAGAACCTCCAGTTTGCAGTTTGGACTCTCCAGTCCAGCACAGAGCAGCTTTACTCCTGAATCCTGCAGGTCGTTGTTACTCAGGTCCAGGTCTCTGAGACTGGAGGACTGGGAGCTGAGAGCTGAAGCCAAATATTTGCAGCTTTTATCAGAGAGGTTACATCCACTCAGTCTGAGGATGCAATGTACAGAAAAGAAAATGTTAATGAGCAATCTGTCTTTATTTTACTCTGCCTGTAATTTTAATTGAATTGTTTCTGTATCAAAAGTCCAGTTGGTGAAGTCATGTGGAGCAGTGTGCACTAACAGAGCTTTGTTGGAAGCTTTGATGATTGGCAGCAGCTTCAGGAGAACCTCCTCTGAAGCAGAGTATTTCTTCAGGTCAAACACATCCAGAACTTTCTCTGAAGACAGTAAGATGAAGATCAGAGCTGACCACTGAGCAGGAGACAGTTCATCTGTGGAGAGACTTCCTGAGCTCAGGGACTGTTGGATCTCCTCCACTAGAGAACGATCATTCAGTTCATTCAGACAGTGGAACAGGTTGATGCTTTTCTCCACTGTAAGATCCTCATTGATCTTATCTTTGATGTATTTAACTGTATCTTGGTTGGTCTGTATGTCAGTTCCTGTCTGAGACATCAGATGTTGTAGCAGACTCTGATTGGTGTGCAGAGAAAGTCCCAGGAGGAAGCGGAGAAACAAGTCCAGGTTTCCGTTTGGAAACTGTAGGGCCTTGTTTACCGCACTCTGATAAAAGCGTCCTGGATCAACCTTTTTCTTAAAGAAAAGGAACCACCACATCCAGAAGAAATTCTGTGTTTCTTCCATCAGGTTGACACCAGAGTTGATGAAGGTCAGATGAACATGAAGAGCAGCCAGAAACTCCTGAACACTCAGATGGATGAAGCAGAACACCTTGTCCTGGTACAGCCCTCTCTCCTCTCTGAAGATCTGTGTGAACACTCCTGAGTACACTGAGGCTGCTCTGATATCGATGCCACACCCTTTCAGGTCTGATTCATAGAAGATCAGGTTTCCTTTCTGCAGCTGATCAAACGCCAGTTTTCCCAGAGACTCGATCATCTTCCTGCTCTCTGGACTCCAGTGTGAATCTGTTTCAGTTCCTCCATCATACTTGACCTTCTTCACTTTGGTCTGAACCACCAGGAAGTGGATGTACATGTCAGTCAGGGTTCTGGGCAGCTCTCCTCCCTCTCTGGTCTCCAACACATCCTCCAGAACTGTAGCAGTGATCCAGCAGAAGACTGGGATGTGGCACATGATGTGGAGACTTCGTGATGTCTTCATGTGGGAGATGATCCTGCTGGTCTGTTTCTCATCACTGAATCTCTTCCTGAAGTACTCCTCCTTCTGGGGGTCATTGAACCCTCTGACCTCGGTCACCATGCCAACACATGAGGAGGGAATCTGATTGGCTGCTGCAGGTCGTGTGGTTATCCAGAGGAGAGCAGAGGGAAGCAGTTTCCCCCTGATGAGGTTTGTCAGCAGAACATCCACTGAGCTGGACTCTGTAGCATCAGTCAGGATCTCCTTGTTGTGGAAGTCCAGCGGAAATCGACTCTCATCCAAGCCATCAAATATGAACAGAACCTGGAAGTGTTCAAAGCTGCAGATTTTATTGGTTTCAGTAAAGTAATGATGAATTAGTCCCACTAAGCTGAGCTTTTTCTCTCTCAGCACATTCAGCTCTCTGAAGGTGAATGGAAATATGAAGTGGATGTTCTGGTGGGCTTTGTCTTCAGCCCAGTCCAGAGTGAACTTCTGTGTTAAGACAGTTTTCCCAATGCCAGCCACTCCCTTTGTCATCACTGTTCTGATTGGTTGATCTCTTCCAGGTGGGACTTTAAAGATGTCTTCTTGTCTGATTGCTGTTTCTGGTCTGTATGGTTTCCTAGATGCTGTTTCAATCTGTCTGACCTCATGTTCATCAGTCCCTCCCTCTGTGATGTAGAGCTCAGTGTAGATCTGGTTCAGAGGGGTTGGACTTCCTGCTTTAGCGATTCCCTCAAACACAGACTGGAACTTCTTCTTCAGAGCCGCTTTATGTTTGGGCTCACAAACAGCAACACAATGTTCTGAATTATCACAAAAACATAATTAGCATAATGAGACAATTCACATCTATGTCTCTTAAACAGAGATCATCCAAATACAGCACCTTTCAAAGGTATTTGTAGCTCTTGAACCATTTATAAGTTGTCACTTTACAACTGCAAAGTTTTTATTGGGGTTGTATAGACAGTGCTGTGGTTCATAGTGCCTCAATGCACTGTGGATAGGGCATCAAGTGGTTGATGGGGAGAGAGCAGCTATCAAGTTCTATCTCTATATTAAGTCAGAATGACAACATATTTCACTAAAAATGTGTGAAGCATGTTAATAGATAAGAAATACATAAATTTGCTCCATAAAACGATGAATCTGCTTCAGTCTCCCCATGATGCCCATCCCTCACTCTCAAGTTTGAACACAGCCTCAAAAATCCATCAAGAGTCGAGGTGAACAAGAGAAAAAGAAGAAACAACGCAATGAAGAAACGTGTTATCTTCCTCCCTTTTCTCTAAAGTGAGCCATGGATTTGGCACAGCTGTGAAGAAGAGAAGCAGGATAGAGGGTCAAATTATTTTCCTGTTGATGGAAAAAACATTTTACATGTAGTAAGCATGTAGAAAGCAGGACGCAATATTGGTTTGAACAAATGGAAAACGTGATAAATTAAAATTACAATAGCAACAAAGGTTTTGAACAGCAGTGTTACAGTCTATCTAAAATAACTTCAATTGAAAATATTCACCTGTGCAGAATGTCTGCATAACTGATTTTAATAGGCTGCTGCTAATTAATCTTCCTCAGGGAAACAAAACCTGCTATGATTACAAGGGCTGAGGTGGATAGAATGCTGAAGAATTGTCCTCAAGTAGGAGTAGCACTACTTCACCATATTTTTACTCAAGAAAAACTAAGAAATATCCATCGAAGAAATAAGAAATCTAGAATAATCCTGTGGGACTTTCAGGTACAAATGGACTACACTGTAAAAACACAAAATATTACCAAGAAATTTTGGTCTACATTCTATTGCAAATATCTTAGTAGACTTAAAATAAGGCAAAACTAATTTAGAAATAACTTTTCAGCAAGAAATGGGAGCTTGGTTTAAGTCAGTAATTCTGTAATATGTATTAAAAAGTATTTGTTCATTTGACAGTTTATTTCACTTATCATAAGACATTCTTCCAATTTTATAAGTGACATAAAAGGACTACAACTTTTTCCTCAATATAAAGGAATTATTGTCATCGTTGATGGTGGAAGACGGCTGCTGTGATCGATGCAGCTTTCCTAAATGATGGAAGCAACAGAAGAGAGAAACTGGAGGACCACCAGAGGCTCAGGGAAGAGCTGCAATAGGCTTAGCAGGTGAAGGTAGCGGTTTTTCCCCGGAGCATTGGAGCACTGGGGGAAGTGAGACTGGACAGGTGGTTCCAACAAATACCTGGAGAAACAGCTGACATCTCAGTTCAGAGGAGAGCAGTCGTAGAAACAGATAAGATACTGTGTATGTTGTAACTCGACAAAATGGGAAAGAGTTTTTGGGGGCATTGATACTTTAGCAAGACTCTGTAAATGGTTTCCATTAATTAGCATTCATCTATCTGGTTAAATCTTCATGAAAACCTGATCTTACTGCTCTGCAGGCGGACAGCCAGCTGCTCCTGCTTCATCCTCCTCAGAAAATGTACAGTGATCTTCACGAAAGCTTTTCTGCTGCTCCTCTCCTGCTCTTCATCGCCCTCCAACACATTCACATCCTCCCTCTCACCCTCAGCGAGTTTTGGACGGTCATCAGAGCTCAGAAACCTCTGGATGATCTTTAGCTCGTTTCGCACAAAGCTAACGATGTTGTCCTCCAGCATCTGGAATAGGATCAGATATGAAGGAATCATCAGACTGAACTCAGGGCAGATTGCTGCTGAACAGAGAGACACGTCTCCATCCAGGAACAGCAGCATGGAGATTATTGTAGACAGAACAGATGTAGCGTAGCGTAGCTGCACATGTACACACCATGAATACGGAGTCCAGCTGTGCCCGATCCTGCTGTTCAGGCTGAACAATGGGAACGTTTAACTTCTGCCCATCATCTCTGTGGAGGAACCATGAATAATTAGCTCCCATTAGAAAACCTGTTGTTTCCTCTGCTCATCTTCAGGATGTGTAAATATCGGGCCGGTCAGTCCAGAACATCAGTCAATACAGTTTATTTACAGAACCTTTCTTAGTGGAAAGAAGCAATGTGGAAGATGTCTGATCATATAGTGGACCATGTGTGCCTGTCCTGCTGGTTCAGGAAGCAAACCTATTTTTTAATATTTCCAGCAGCTGTAGAATATTTTGTCTTTTCACATAAACTGGAGGGTTAGCTTTAGAGGAGTTCAGAACCTGGAAAAACTTACTTCAACAAGAGTCAGAAGAGAAGAAATAAATAGATTAAAACCTCGCAGAGAACAAAAATACAGAGTCCAAAGAGTCCAGCTGACAGTGGATTCTGGTGGATTGATGGGTTCAGACCAGCAGATCCGGTTTGTCACGGTTTGTGTTGGACGTTTCCCAACAAACGGAAGAGAGGCTTGATTTGATCACAGCTGTGAAGGTTTCGATTGTTGAACATTGTTGGGTAAATTGTATTATTATCAACTATTTGTTGTGCCTTTATTTTCTTGGTTTATGTACTCTTATTAGTTTAGTTATATATTCTGTATTGTTAATCTTTCTGATTTCCTTTCTCAGAGGGCCTCTCTGAAGAAGAGCAGTGCCAGCAGCTCTTCACAGAACGCCCTGTTTTGACCTCTTAGATTGTGATTGTTAGTGATAATCTGTGGCGCTGTAACTGTGTGAAAGTGTTCTTCCCCCCTCCCTTTAGAGTTACAAGCTCTCTGTGATTAGGGATCCTAAACACAATAAAAAGAGAGGGGCAGGCAAATGTGCTTTCAGAGCAGTAGGAGATTTGTAACTGAAAGCACATCTCTGTCTGTTCTCCTCGCGAGTATTCAGAATCTAACTCTCTTGTCTTTCCTGTGTTATTTGCTGTGTTTAATAGGTGTCAACTCTGACATAAATTTGGTCCTTCGAGGCGGAGGTCAACATACCGGAAGGATTCCAGCAGGTGAGGCGGATGCCAGTAGAGACCGTCCACGGCAAAGCTTCCTAGTGGAAGCTTTTCAGAACCTGTTCAAGGGCTGGTCCTCTGCCTGCCTGCTGGGACCTGAAGGTTGACGACACTCCAAGGAAAGACAACAGGGGTGAGTGATTCTTGGTTAAAAAGTGGCGACTGACTGAGGGTCATTGCGCACATTTAAAACCCTGTGAATTCTAGACTCTAACAGGTAAAATTTCGCAAGGTAGAAGACCTTGCCCTGTCCCGGCAGTGAGGGCCTGGTATCCTCTGGTAAAACGGATGGCGGAGTCCGGCGACGACAGGCGCTTAAGTTCCGTAATAAAAGTGTGAAAGTGTGAGTGATTGGAGGTTTAAATACCACTCGGTATTTTACCTCATATAAAACAGTAGGGTTGTAAGCAGCAAACCTCTTGTGGATGCAAAGGCAAGATTCTCCCACTCGAAAGAGTTGAAGCAGGGAAAACCACAACAAGGTCTTTTAATTGCTGGCCTGCTGAAAAGAATCTCCAGTTCATAGGACTCCCTAGGAGTCAACGAATCTTGACCAAATTTAAGCAAAAATGGGGAAAGGGATGAGCAAAAATAAACTAACCGACAGTTTAAAAACAAATGACTGGAAATATGTCGAAAACAAGGATCCGCGCAAAATTAAACATTTGGATAAATGGATAACTATTTACAACCTCGATGGCCGTCTAAATTCACAAAAAATTAACGTTACTACATGATAAAATAAAGCAAAAAACAAAGTCAAACCCAAAGAAAATGTGCGAAGAAGTGTATGATGACATAGAATTTTGGTTAGAAGAAGCTTTAAAAAGAGAAGAAGGGACAAAACAATCTAGAAAAAATGCAAAACAAAGTGCAGAAGAGACCTTGATGTTTCATAGAAAAGAAGACGACGAAACAGGGCTGGGAGACATCAGACAGTGCAGCAGCAGGAGGTGGTGGGGCAGCAGCAGTAGACAAAATAGATGAGAGTAAAAGCAACAACACAGTGGAGGAAAGGCAAACTGAAAGATTATACCCTAAGTTGCCTTCATCCCCGAAAAAATGAGGAAAGTAGTAGTGAAGGACCTACTACTAGATCAAAAAGGAGAGAAGTATGAGTGGTTCAAAACATGGAGAGATGGCCTAGTGCAGGGAACCGCGGCTCTTACTGGGCCTCCTCCCCCCAACTCATTTTGTCCTTCAACAGGGAGAGATAGTCAGCAGTGTATAACTGATTTGTATCCCATGATACACGTAGCAAATCCTAAGACAGGGACAGATGGGATAAGATCATGGGTAGCTAAATATTACATAGGATTGGGGACTGGGATTTTAGACGAGTATATAAATTATGCTATTCATGCAAAAAGATCAGGAGGAGTTTCTGGAGACTTTTCCCAGGATGAACAAGTCTTTTATTAAAACTACTACTGGGCCTGATAAGGCCTACAAAGATTCATCAAGGTCACCCCAGCTAAGATAATGGTGACTTATCTGTACACAGACACAGAGCACATCTCGGTAGCAGCTGTTGCTGCAAAAGGTATAAATCCAGAAGGTATAAAACCAGTCATTAAAGACCTTATTGAAGCAGAAGTTATAGTAAAGTGTGAAAATTCTCCATGCAATACTCCTATCTTTCCGGTAAAGAAACTGTCTCCTTCCATCGGTTGGCGTATGGTTCAAGACTTACAAGCAGTAAACAATGAGGTGATTCAGAGAGCAGCTTGTGTTCCTGATCCACACACATTGTTGAATTCTCTTAGACCAGATGCAAAAATATTCACAGTGGTAGACATCAGCAATGTCCTTTCCTCAGAACCGATAGGAAAAGAAAGTCAATACTGGTTTGCTTTCACTTTTGAAGGGAAAAGGTTCACATATACCCGATTACCCCAGGGCTATTGAGAAAGCCCTACAAATTTTTACACAAGTTATGAGTTCAAGTATGTCAACATTTCAACCCCCAGGAGGGAGTCAAGTCTTGTTATACTGTATGTAGATGATGTTTTATTAGCATCTCCACACAAAGAAACCTGTCTGCAAGACGCTTTGGCTCTTCTAAAACATTTGTCTGAAGAAGGTCATAAGGTCAATAAAAACAAACTCCAACTGTGCAAGACACAATTAAAGTATCTGGGTATTAACTTAGGTGCAGAGGGCCGTCCATCATGGAGGACAGAAAAACAGCGATCCTCCAAGCACCAAAGCCACAAACAAAAACAAAAAAACACAAAAAAAACAAACAAACAAACAAATGATGTCATTTCTAGGTTTGACTAACTATTGCCGAAGGGGGAGCCTAATTATGCAGGAATTGTGGCACCTTTACATAAATTAATGTATGAAAATGATCTCAAAATGTCCTCTCCACTAAAATGGACAGACACAGCAGAAGAGGCCTTTTGCAGAGTAAAACAGGCCCTTGTGTAAACCTCTGCACCAGCTTTGCCAAATTATAATAAACCTTTTGTTCAGATGGTGGATATATGTTCAGCTTATTACACATTGAGTAAAACCATGAAATAAATTGAAGTTTTATACGAAACCAGTGCATGCAAAAATAATTTTTTAATGTTGTTAAAGATTAGGATTAAACCTCACAAGTGAGAAATTTGTTTTTCATTTTAAAAAATACTGGTGTTTGTTTTGTTTTATTTTTTTAATTATTTTTTTTTCCTTTTTGAAAATTCCTATAAGTTTACGGAAAAAACCTGTACGGAGAAGTCTCATTGAAAATAAAAAACATGGGAACAACCTTTTTACATGATAAAAGTGACTTTCCTGGAGGAGAAGCTGAAGGTTAAACTTAAATAATAAAATTTTCCTCAGAGAACAATGTTTAATTTATTATGTCGCAGTTATAAAACCAACTTGGTGAAATGATCCTTTTATTTGCTGTGTTTAATAGGTGTCAACTCTGACAAACATCTAAGATGTTCACATCATTTTCCTTTTGGTAAGAAAAGAGGTTTTCTGTTTGATGTTAAAGAAGACAGCTTTGACCTGGATAAGTTCTGTTCTGGATCAGGAAGGTAACAAAACCATTGGTGTCGAGCATCAAGTCGTGTCCTGCTGTTTTATGACACTGAGTTTTCTGTGTGAGGACAGATGACCGAAACTATTCAGATACCCCAAAGAAAAGAGGAAGGAAGAGAATATTATACAGTTTATATTAAAATTATTTTACTGTATTCAGATTCTTGAAGAGGATTTGCTTTATTTTTCTCACAACTGTTCAGGTGAATATTTACTTCATGGTTTGTGTTCATTTATTTCATTCTTACTCTAATTTCTTGTTACATATATTTTCTCTGTAGCTTTTTTACATTTTACATTTGAAGAATTTTGTCAAGACAAATCAAGTTTTGTGCCTTCAGTGACAAAATTACAGTCAAACTTCAGACTGTGAACCTGAAACATCCCACCACAAGTTTTTCAATAAGATGAAAATCAAATATTCCACTGAAACATGTCAGACGGATTTAAAGCTCACCTCCTTGCAGCCGCCGTGCGGCTGGACGTGAACTCGATGTTCTGAAACATGGACTGGTTGCTGCTGAAGGTCTCAGGTCCAGGTTCTTCCTCTGGTTTCTCTCTCTGATGGATCCTAGGAGGAAAACATTCATGAAGACTTTCCTCTGCATTTCTCCCAAATCTGATTCTGTAAAACTGAATGTGTTGCTAATAATTAATCGGAAATAAAACCTGGAGGGCAAAAATTAAAGGATGAAATTCTAAACATACAATTATGTCAAAAATATTTAAGATATAATTTCTCATCTTTATTAAATTTCTCAGTGTCTTTGGAAAAACCAAAACCCACAGTGTGTCTGATGGACCCGTGTGTTTAACATCAGTAAAGTAGGTGGTCATGCTGGAGCTGGTCCCTGGGTCACAGGCGGGTTTTGGTTCTGGTTCCGGTCCGTTTCCATGTTCAGATCCAGCACCAGACTCCGGTTCTGGACTGAGACTGTGAGTAAAGGCAGGTTAACGGATCTGAAAGCTGCAGCATCGGAGATGCTGACAGAACTCGGATCAGCAGAATGAACAGAACCAATACTGCTGAGACTGGAGACAAACTATCTTTACTTTTTTTGCTGAATTTATGGATTTATTGCTGTTATAGATAGTGGAAACAGTTGAAAGAGTATCAAACTGTAATTAAAACAGAATTCATAAGACCTGCATCCTGTGAAGAAGTCAGAGATCATATTCTGACACATGCAGGTTGTTTGAGTCACTGACAAAACAAAATGCATTTTTAATGTTAATAATTGTAAAAGTTGTTGTTATTCACATCTTTCTAATTTCAGGACAGTGTTGATGATTGTTTCTGATGATCTGACATTTTCATCCAAATTATTGATAATGACTTGCTGCTTTAGCCTGGCAGGTTACGGAGACAGTTATGTATTTGGCCTGTTCAGTATAATAATGTAGTAATATTAACCACATTCTGCATGATTTTCAGCCACATTTTATCCACATTGACAAGTTGTTTAGTTTTTATTACAGTCAAATAATTTCCCAGAGATATTTAATGTCATCTGATTTCATCTTCTGCTTTATTCCTGTTTCACTCATCGACAGCCTTGGTTTGCATTGAGCAGTTAGAGGTGCTGACCTCACCTTTGACCTTTGCTCTGACTCTCATGTTCTCCACACTCAGTTTTGGAGAGGGGCTCTGCCTCCCCTCGGTCCTCACACCGATCCATGCTGCTGAGGTCACACCAGATCACACACACTTCCTACATTCACCTGCCGAGGAAACTCACATCATTCATCTGCATGTTAACACTATGAGATACAATAAATATAATTATTCCTCTATAGATCAGCTGCTCCTCCTCTGATTGATTTCTGTTCAACATCAGCATCAGTCCACTGAGCCGATGGTTGTTATAGAAATGATTCACTTTAGAGGCTTCAGTTCATTCACTTTTACTTTCAGGTCAGCAGCAGCAGGGGGTCCATCTCTGATCCACAGCCCACCAAATTAAAACTTTAGACCAATTTGCAGGAAAACCTTGATAGTTATCCAAACATTTCCAAAATTAATAAAGTTTTTCCTTCTCATTCCTTCTAACAATAATCCATTTCATACAAAAACATGGAAAACATTATAACAAACATACATATGAAATCAGATCTAAAATAAAACTAGAAATAAAATAAAGAAAAATCTCATTTTGGAATTTAGTTTCAATGGTAACCTTTTTTCTCAAGCTAATAATAATAATTATAATAGTATAATTATTACAATATAATTATATTATTATAATTAATAATAATAATAATAATAATGATAATTATTATTATTATTAGTAGTAGTAGTAGTAGTAGTATTAAAGATTCAAGATAAATTGAATATAATATTTAACTGGAAACTCTGTCCACAAAACTGCATAAATAGTTATGTTAAATAATGTTAGATAAAACCATAACCGACTGAAGATGCTGCAGCAGAAAATCAACTAGAAAACCAGATGATGTGATGCAGCAAAGCTGAATATAGGATCCATAATCTGAATTAAATAAATGTAATTTCACTGTTGAAGGTGCTGCAGGTTTCTGTCCATTTTTGTATTTAATCAGTGACTTGGATGTTTTATTTACACAGAATGTGATCAAAGTTTAACCTGGAATAAGACAAAATGTCTCCAAACATTAAGAAAAAATTTTGAAAGTATGGAAAAAGCAAACTTACAGTTATTCCAACTATCTAAAGTTTCGGAGAAGACGTCTTTCCTCAAGATGGGAGACCAGTACGGATTTGGACTTTGGTCCAGGTGAGCAGATCCCTGGATGGAGTCAAAACCTCACCTGTTTTAGAGGCGGGGCAGAAACACAAACCTCACAGCTGCTACAGCCAAACTGAATTTCAACTGTAAATACTGATAATGATGTTTGTTCATCTATTCAAAAACACAGGAACCATGTGAACGGAGGCCCCAGTCAGGATGGACGTCACGAATCAACAGATTTTATTTAATCTTCCTCCGTTACTCTGATCCTCCCAGCACAGTTTCCCAGTTTCTGTCTGAGCACTGGATAATGTTTAACAGAACAAACGAACAAAGTCCATGTTAACACTGACACCACCCTGAAGAATGAAAGATGAAAGGGAAACATATTATATGGCAATGAAAACATATTGAAAGGATTTTTTCTGAGACTCTTACTGACTAATGAAAACACAAAGAAAAGAAGGAAATTAAAGTGACATTACTTTATTAAACAGACTTAAAAGAATCTCAGAAAAGCCTCAACTTATTTTAAAAGTAATTAAAATGGATAATCATCCAAAAGGTTTTGATTCTGTCATAATGGATAAACTTAAATATGAAATTTTCCTTTGACAAATTTCTGCTTTCCTAGAATTGTATTTTCTCCAGGTTGTGATGTATTTACAGTCTGAATTAAGTTGCTCTTGTCTGGTTTTGGTTTGATTTTTTCTGATCCTAAGTTAAAATCCTCCTTCAGACAAAACTTACATCAGCAATAATTATTCACATTATTCTGTTGCTCTCAGTGGTCCTCACAGATGTACGGAAAATTGTAACAAAGTAAAAATCTGTGATATTTTGCTATAAACAAATTGAAACATTAAATCAGATTCCTTCAGGTTTGCTTTTTGAAGTTCAAGTTAGAAATGAAAAATGTTTGTGTTGTGTCCCATCTTTGTTCCTGTTTAGTATTTGATCCCTCAAAAGCAGCAGAACTTTTTAAAATGCAAGAAGTTTCTTAAAGTCTTTCTGGGGGATTTGTGACGGTGTGTCAGCTGAATGTTTATAACGGAGCTCAGGAGAAGCGGAGCCTTCAGGGCCTCTGTCTGCTGGTAAACTGGCCTGTTGTTCAGAATAAGTTGTTGTTTCTCTGATACAAAAGAAGAAGAGAGAGCTGAGCTATTTTTTATAGCCTGATTGTGATTTTTCTGAGAAGAAAATGTGACAGTGGGAGGAAAAGCTGCGATGTGGTGAGGAGGAGCTGATCTCCGCCCTGCTGGAGTAAAGCAGGAGGTTCAGACGGTTCAGGTGAGATAAGATGATTTTTAAACTACAATAAAACTTGTAATGGTGCCGAATATACATGAGCAAATGTTAGTCAGGGTGTCACAAATAATTTAAAATGTCAGAATAAATTCATAATATATTCCAATGTGTTTTCATGTTGGCAAACTGCCGCCGCAGACCATCGTGGTTCTTCCTGCTCCTTTGGGTTGGAGGATCTCATCAGTGTCCGTCTTCCTGCCTGCTGGTCGGTGTTGACCTTCAGGATGTCCAGAGACCTTCGCCTTTCTGGAGCAGGAATCACATGAGCTCAATATGCTGATGAAACATTTCTGATTTTAAACAAAACAAACATGTGTCTGATGTTCTTACAGAGTTGAAGTGCATTAACAATCTGTTGTTTTACCATACCATACCAACTTTATTTATAAAGCACTTTAAAACAACCACAGCTGATACAAAGTGCTGTTCTTTAAAACACAACATAATAGAATAAAATGAAATAAAATAAATTAAAAAACTCTTACAGTTTAAAAACAAAAACACAATTTAAGACTAGATCCTGCTGGAGTTAAAAGCCAAGTAAAATAGATGGGTTTTAAGACGAGCTTTAAAAGTGGACAGTGACGGGACCTCTGACCTGCAAAGGCAAGTCCTGTCCCCCCTGAGCTTCCTGTCCCCCCTCAGCTTCCTGTCCCCCCTCAGCTTCCTGTCCCCCCTCAGCTTCCTGTCCCCCCTGAGCTTCCTGTCCCCCCTCAGCTTCCTGTCCCCCCTCAGCTTCCTGTCCCCCCTCAGCTTCCTGTCCCCCCTGAGCTTCCTTCTGGATCTCAGTACCTCCAAGAGCAGCTGATCTGCTGACCTGAGAGATTGACAGGGTTCGTAGGGGTGAAGAAGCTCAGAGGTCAGAGGTCAGCCGGGGCGAGATTATGCAGTGATTTAAAAATGAACATAAGCATTTTAAAATGAATCCTAAAATATACAGGCAGCCAGTGAAGTGAGGTCAGGTCAGGGGTCACATGTTCCCTCTTTTGAGTTCCTGTCAAAAGTCGTGCAGCAGCTTCTGAACCAGCTGCAGACGTGAGAGCAGCGACTAACTGACTCCTAGATAAAGGGAGTTACAGTAATTCAATCGAGTCAAAATAAAAGCCTGGATCACTGTTTCAAAATGCTGCTGGAAAGAAAAGATTTCACTGACGCCAATCGCCTTAAATGATAAAAGCTGGACTTAACCACGGCTCTGATTTGGCTGTTCAATTTAAAATCACTGTCCACATTAAAACCAAGATCTGTAATAACAGGTTTAAAATAAACCTCCAAAGGTCCCAGGTCAACAGAGGAGGACTCACAGGAGCCACTGGGTCAAAACACCATCACCTCTGCCTTAAATGATAAATGCTGGACTTAACCACAGCTCTGAAAAATAACTTCTCAATACGTTTAATTATGATTCACCTGATGTTCAAGTTACACTGAGAACAAATAAAGCTTTATTCCCTCTAATCTGACTGGTTCCTCTTCTATGTTTTCACATTTTGGACACTAAGAATTAAACGTTTAAACTCAATCTTAATTATCACTAATTAAGGTTACAGGTTTGGACACATTTTCTCACTTTCTTACATTGAAGATTCTGCAGGAAGACAGATAAACAGTGAGTGGATAGAATGATTATGTAGAAACTAGAAACTAACAAACATGATTTGTATTTTGGGTTCTTGTTAATAGCTGCCCTGATAATGTCAAAATGTTTGGTTGCTGAAAAATGTATTCAGTTTTGGATGGCTTCATTGATAATCTACAATGTTAAGTTCAATGAAATATTTATATGTTATTTTCACTCTGGCTTAAGCTCCTCACATTTTGGGAGGATTGCATTAGGACCTTGATATAAACTACAGTAAGTACAATAATGTGTGGAGTGAGCAGAAATAAAGAGACTTTGGTCACTGAGACACAACAACTTTTATTTTTATTTTTGTCTCAACTCTCCTTGTTGCTCTGCCATCTCAGCTGGTAGCTGCTTCCTGCTGAAGGAGATCCAGGTGTTCAGATGGTCCATCATGTCAGCCATGTTGCTCCTTCTGCTCCCTGGTAATAAGATGTTATAGTTTATAAGCACAAAAATGTAGATAAATAACAGAGTTACTAATGTGGATGTTACATAGACATAAGGAATTATTTAAAACAGGCATGTTACTCTCTCTCTCTCTCTCTCTCTCTCTCTCTCTCTCTCTATATATATATATATATATATATATATATATATATATATATATATATATATATATTAAAAATCCTTTCTCACCCTCCTCGGTGGTCTCTCTCTTTCATCTTCTGAACTCGGGTCCTCTACCAGAGGCCTGGGAGCTTGAGGTTCTGCGCAGTATCTTGGCTGTGCCTAGTACTGCACATTTCTGGACTGAGATGTCTGATGTTGTTCCTGGGATCTGTTTTAGCCACTGCTCCAGTTTGGGGGTTTCTGCCCCGAGGGCCCCGATGACCACAGGCACCACTGTGGTCTTCACCTTCCAGTTCTTTTCCAGTTCCTCCCTGAGGCCCTGGTATTTCTCCAGTTTCTCATGCTCCTTTTTCCTGATGTTGTAGTCACTTGGTATTGCTACATCCACCAAAACGGCTTTCCTCTGTTCTTTATCCACCACCACAATGTCCGGTTGGTTCTCCATCACCATCTTGTCTGTCTGGATCTGGATCCCACAGGACCTTAGCTCGGTCATTCTCCACCACCTTTGGGGGTGTTTCCCACTTCGATCTCGGGGCTTCCAGTCCATATTCTGCACAGATGTTCCTGTACACTATGCCCGCCACCTGGTTATGTTGTTCCATGTTCGCTTTCCCTGCCAGCATCTTGCACCCTGCCGTTATGTGCTGGACTGTCTCAGGGGCCTCCTTACACAATCTACACCTTGGGTCTTGTCTGGTGTGGTAGATCTGAGCCTCTATTGCTCTGGTGTTTAGGGCCTGTTCCTGTGCAGCCAGGATGAGAGCCTCTGTGCTGTCCTTGAGTCCAGCTTTGTCCAGCCATTGGTAGGATTTCCTGATATCAGCCACTTCAGTTATTTGTCGGTGGTACATCCCATGTAGGGGCTTGTTCTCCCATGATGGAACCTCTAGCCCCTCATCCTGTGTTCCCCATTGCCTGAGACATTCGCTGAGCATATCGTCCGTTGAGGCTTTGTCCTTGATGTATTTATGAATCTTGGATGTTTCATCCTGGACAGTGGCTCTCACACTCACTAGTCCTCTGCCTCCTTCCTTACGGCTCGTGTTCAGTCTCAGGGTGCTGGATTTGGGGTGGAACCCTCCATGCATGGTTAGTAACTTCCGAGTCTTAACATCCGTGGCCTTTATCTCTTCTATTGGCCAGCTAATTATTCCGGCAGGGTATCTGATTACTGGTAAGGCATAGCTGTTTATTGCATGGATCTTGTTCTTGCCATTGAGCTGCTTCTCAGGACTTGCCTTATTCGTTGGAGGTATTTGGCTGTGGCTCCTTTCCTTGTGACCTCATCCAGGTTGCCATTTGTTTGTGGTATTCCCAGGTACTTGTAACTGTGCTCTATGTCTGCTATTGTTCCTTCTGGGAGTGAGACCCCTTCTGTGCGGACGACCTTCCCTCTCTTTGTAACCATCCGACCACACTTTTCTAGTCCGAATGACATCCCAATGTCAGTGCTGTATATCCTGGTGGTGTGGATCAGTGAGTCAATGTCTCGCTCACTCTTAGCGTACAGCTTGATGTCATCCATGTAGAGGAGGTGACTGATTGTGGCCCCATTCTTCAGTCGGTATCCGTAGCCAGTCTTGTTGATGATTTGGCTGAGGGGGTTCAGGCCTATGCAGAACAGCAGTGGGGACAGAGCATCTCCTTGGTATATGCCACATTTGATGGACACTTGTGCAAGTGGTTTGCAGTTGGCTTCAAGGGTGGTTTTCCACAGCCCCATCGAGTTTGCAATGAAGGCTCTTAGAGTCCTATTGATGTCTTTTCCATGGTGGGTATTGGGTCTCATGGTTGCTCTTATAGCCAAGCATCTCAAGGATCACTGATGCTGAGTTGTATATCAGCTCATTGGTTTCTGTTATGGTGTTGGTAGGGATCGTTCTCAATGCCGCATTCACATCTTCAATTAGGCTTTCTGGTGGTGCTTCACTCAGCCGTTGTAATGTCTGGTGTTCATTACGGCCACGATTCTCTCTCTCAGGTCAGTTGCTGCCTCGTTCAGCTCTGATGGTTCGTTCATTACTGGGGCTACATACCCAGTCTCTGGGTGGGTAGTTAACTCCCCGCTGACCTGGCGTTCTGGCTCCTCCCCTTTGCCATAGCATTTGTGTTGTACCTCGTCAATCTCAAGTTGTGAGAGCAGTTGCCGTTTGCGGATGTTGGACTGCGGATGTAGCAGTTAGTGTTGACTGGGGATGTCGAAGTAACCATTCCTCCCACAGTCTTTGCATGTAGCCCCTCTGACTAGGGTTACTTGAGTAGTAGCATTCCAACAGATCCATGTTTTCACCTCTCGCCCATTTCCGTCTTGTTCCAGTAGCCCATTTTTCATCTAGGTGCTCTGGTTCCCCAGCACCTGACGCAGACCTTGTTTGGCCGGGCGACGTCTGAGCCGCATGTCGTGCTTATCAGTGTCTCTCATGGTATGAGGTCGGCTATATAGCTCCAAGGGTCTAAGGACCCACACTGACAGCTCAATTGACTGTTGTAACTTCAGCCCCAGCCTGGATTCGAACCCTGGTCTCCCGGGTGGAAGACTGGTGACTTACCCATTGAGCTAATAATATATATATATATATATATATATATATATATATATATATATATATATATATATATATATATATATATATATATATATATATATATATATATATATTATATATATATATATATATATATATATAATATATATATATATATATATATAATATATTATAATATATTATATATATATATATATATATATATATATATATATATATATATATATATATATATATCAGCTGCTGCTGAAGCAAAGAAAAGATCTGGCATCTTTTTTTAGTTCACGGCTCGTTTGTATCTTCCATCACTTCCGTGTTGCAGGGAGTTTCAAACGTTGCGCCTCCATTTTTCTTTTCTCTTCGCCTCGCTCTTCTGACCAATAATCTGAGTGGATAAAGAGGCTCTGAGGTGACAGATCTGATGAGAAACTTAAAGCTGAGGACTGAACTCTTAGAAAACTGCTGAGGCTGCTGTTATATCAGGAGTTTTGATGAACAGATGCAGCAAAAGAATCTAAACATTTTGGTGCAACAAAGTTTTTTGTGAGAATAGGTAAATTCAGAGAAGTTGAAGCATCCATGTTTAGGACCTTGTGGCAGTTCCTGCATCAACATTACAGCTTTTCATCTCTAAAATATTTCTGTAATTGCAATAAACTGCTGAAAACAAATATTTTTTTCTATATTTGCAGCTGAAGAAGCCAAGAAAGCAGGAACACCTGACTGTGACCCGGCTCCAGGTCCGGCTCCAGGTCCAGGTCCGGCTCCAGTTGGAGGTTAGCTCAACTTCTTTACTTTATTTAAATATGCAAAGCACTAGTAAAGTTTCATCCACAAAGAATAAAATATTCCCACCCATCTTTGTTCAATGATGTGCAGCTTTCAGTGCTTCAGTCACAACTACAAAGTTTTTACTTTTTATCTCATTATAGTTTTTCTATTCGGCATTAAAGCTGCTGGGATGTTTCAGCAGAAATCTGTCAGTTCAAAGCTGATAGTTTGTAAATTTGTTTGAAGTGTTTGGAAATGTGCAGGAAGTGAAAGGTGGAGATCTGATGCTCCTTAAAGCCAGCAGAGACCCAGTCATGACGGCTGCAGGCTGCAACAGATCAGGCAGGTTTAGTGGGTCAGTCTGTTCACAGACGCCCTGCAGCAGTTCGACCCACAACACCTGGTGCAACAAGCCTGCAGGTAAAGCATGAAGCTCCCTGACCAACAGGGAGGAGCATCAGTGCCAAGTTTCCACTAAGATAGAAAGACGTCTGTGAGGTCGGCTGAGATGGATGAGGCTGAGATCCAGATGGACCTGCTCAGGTCCAGACAGACAGACATGATGGCAGGAAAGACTTAAACACCATTTGGTCACATGACTGAACAAAGGCTGCTGGGAAATGGTGTTCTATAAGGAAAACAGAAACTTCATGGTATAAAACTTCCAGAATGTATTTGTCCTGTTGAGATGGATTTTGCCAGAAACTAATATTGTTTTTATTGCTGCAGTTGTCCTTCCTCAACAGGTAGCTCAAGATTCAGATGCGTCTGTCAGTGATGGTGAGTTTTTCCTCTTAAAACTTGTTGAAACATAATTTTATTATAAAATAGAAATACGACATTTGAAAGCAGCAGAGAGCAGATTATTAAACGACCTGAAATAGAAACATTTCACTCCTCTGTGTTTTCCAGTAAAGTTTGAAAAATCTGAAAATGTGTTCTAATGCTGTTCATTTAAAATAATGAAGTGATTCTGTGACCAAACAGCATGTCTGATGTTTTCTTTCAGGATATGGCTTGAGGTAAAATCTGCACTAAAGGGACATTACAGGACAAAATGAGGGAGCCGCACCGTGACCCACTGAATGGACTGCAAGTCCAACTGAGATGTTCCTGAAGAACCAGCAGCTCCTCACTGACATCCTGACCAGAAGTTCACTTTTAATCATGAAACTATTACATGAAGATGAATTGTTGAACTTTAATAAATGACTGTTTTACTCTAAATGGCTGTTTAACATGAATGTATATCAAAGGAGCCTCAGTTTCAGTCAGGATGTCAATATTTACAATATTGAAGGTAAAGGAAATGATAAACTTTATCAAACAGATCATGTCCCAATTATTACCTGTTCTGTGGGATATTATTTCCATTAAAACATGTCTGATAAAGTCTGTGACTTTATCAGACATGTAACACAGCATTAAGAATCAATTATCTGAAGGGTTATTGACTTTTAATGCAGAAAATAATTAAAATAATGTTTTCACAAAGCTGATTGAACACAGAGCAGCTGCTCTTAACTGAGTCTAATCTAATCTTAGTTTAAATTTAAGCTAATTTTTATGATTCAATGTTCACATCTTCATACTGTTCTGTGATGCCACTGCTTTATTTTACTGGTTATTGGTTTCATTTGCTCCTTTATTCTATTTTATTTGTAATTTTGCTTAAGGCACTTTGAACTATTTTCTGCATTAGTTTGATTTCACATGGTTTTTAGCCAAGTGCCACTTGCTTAAAAGGTTTTTTGAGCTTCACATCATGTTATATTTTTACTCTCACCTGGAGAAACCTTGCTTTGATTCTTTCATGCTTGTTTGAGAAATCCTTTGATCTCCATGGCAACCATCCATCTATTAAAACGCCTGGGTGGACCGAGCCCCGACTTCGAAGCTTCAGCCTCACAGAGCAGCGCTCCACCACGATGCCACTCTGCTCCTTCAGACTAGCCAGCAGCAATTAGCAAACACCTGGTGGAGCTGCTCATCAGCTGAGCTCATCATATGAGCTACTTCTCAGTGAAACGCTGGTAAAATAAAAAAAAACTTTGTTAAAGGGTTAGTAGAGGAGCGATGCTGTCTATTAACGTTGGTTTAATAATTGAAAGTGTGACCAACATGGACTGAACGGCTTCCTTCACTTCTTCTGCTGCCATTTCTAAAACTACAGGCAGAAAACAATTATAAAATAATTAGGTTCCGTTCAAACTCTGGTGTTTTAAAGACAAAATTAATACAGATAAATATAACTATAAAATAACTAATTGATGCTGAAAAACATTTTTAAAAAGTCAGGAAAAATTGTATGAAACTAATCCATACAGTAGGTGATATAGATATATAGTATGTCAGAACAGGGTACAGTTCTTCTGATGCATGATGTTTACAATATATTCATGTCAAAAGGCACAACAGGCAGAACAACAAAGCTTCTGCACAAACAGGAGGTCTCACTTGGACATAAAATCTGGATGTCTGTGTCTCACAACTGCTTTGTTTAAAATATGATTTTCCTCTCTCACAAAAGTCATTCATGTTGGATAAAATATCTAGAAATGTTACAGATTTAATAGAAGTAATATTTAATAAAGATATTGCTCTAATAAAAAGTACTGTGAAATAAAACTACTCCTAGAACTACATTAAAAAAACCTTATTGAGGTAATCTGAGTAAATGTAAGTGGATGCAACCCACCTGATTGGATCGGCCTTATGAAGACTTATGGAGTCTTATTGGGCCTTTTGAGGCCTTATGGGCAGGAATGAAAGTAAGGGGGTACGGCAGGGTACGTATCCCTAAAGGATTGAGCAGGGGAGCGGCTGTCAGCTGTAAAAACATCAATGGATTCACCGTGCAGCCATGAGACTTTCAGCCGTGACTGATTAGTTTTTCAAGAACAATCTAAAACACGACTTAATCAGCTAAGAAAGAGCTTTTTTCCCATTTCATATTGTTTCTGAACTGTTCGTGCTTTGCTAGAGCAGCGGTGGGATATGTCGATCGTGGAAGGTTTGACTCGATCTCAGCATCAGGTGACAAACTGAACACCGCCAGGAGGCTGAGAGCAGCACGTCCTCTGGCTGGGTTAAAATATTCATAACTTTATTAAAGAACAACAAAAAAATCAACATAACATATTTATATTAATGACCCACCAACAATAATAATCTCAGTAATTATTGTTTCAACAAGGTATTGTACAATTCTGTCTGTTTCGGTTCCATTTTATATATATATCATAGTACCCCCAAGTATTTAAAACTACTTTCACCCCTGCTTATGGGCCCCTGCTTATGCCCTGTTTGGATCAAGAGCTGCTTCCGGACAGCGCCTCCAGCAGGTCATTCCTGGGTATTTTCCTGAGAATCTCCTTGGTTTTCTCCACGGCCTGCTGGTTGAAGGTCTGCAGCATCAGATCCACCAGGTCCACAGCGTCTGCGTTCTCCAGCTGACCGGCTGTGATGCTCGGCGGAGCGGCTCCTCCATCTGCTCTGCAGCCAAACACCTCCACCTTCTTCAGGAAAAACCGGAACCTTTTCAGTTCCTGCTGCTTCAGATCTCCAATCACCTCCAGAAGCTTCTCTCTGTCTGAGCGCAGAGATGCCGCCTGGCGACATGGAAACAAAGTTTATCAAATTAAATTAGTTTTATTTCATCTCTAATTAAAAAGAATCTTTATTTATTTTGTAAAGTTGGAAGGATTTTGCTCTGACTGATAAAAGACAACAAAAATAAACTACAAAGTGGAATCAAGCTCAAAGCAGCTGAAAGAACATTTTAAATCCTCATCAGGAAACAAGACAAGACAGAAACAGTGAAACGAGTTAAAAATCTGAACTGCAGCCCATTAAGTTACAACCATTAAACTAGTTTATTTAACTGGGATCTTAACTCAGTAATTTAAAACCAGATGAGGCAAAGGCAGAAAAATGAAAACAAATTCAATACAAACTAAGCAAAACCTGAAGGTCTGACAAACATTTATCCAGACATGACATCAGGATGACGACTCACTTTTTGCGTTTGAGGAGACGGATGTTCCTTCCACGTAATGTTTCACTGAGGACAGAAACCTTTACAATTAAAAATAATCAGAAACTTATTTTCTTTAATGAGCGCTACAAAACATGTCACTGTTGTGTGAATAAGTGACTCCAGTCGCTCCACCTGAGAAGACATGTTTGTTATATTTCTTTCTCTCCTTCAGTGAAACTAAAACTCCAGAATATTGATTCATTTTTAACACTAGAAATGAATCTAAAACCCCAAATCCTGTTTTTCTGCAGAAATGAAGGATCTGATCTCTTACCTTGTCTCTCCTGAGTTTTTGGTATTCATCTGAAATTCAAACAGAGAAAATACAGATTTAGAGGATTATTATTAGCAGAGTATAAAGGTGATGCATGAGTCTGTGTGACTGTTTTAACGACCTTTTCGAAGTGCGCAGTTCCACACTGGGTTGAGCTGCTTTGCTTGTAAGAGTTTCATCTGGAAGTCTGTGTCTGGATCTTTAATGTACACTTCAAAGAAATTTGGCCTTGTGGGATTAATACCTGAGCTTTAGTCTCTGTTCACACAGGAAAGGAAGGAAAAACTGGGTTTATTGAGTTCAAATCTCTGTGACACTGAGGATTCGGGTCTCGTATGACTCGTTTACTCTCACTAAGCTGCAAACAGAGCAAGAGCAGAAATCACACAACGCAGTAACTGAATCAGTGACTGGTTCAAAACGATGATGATAGAACATTTTTCTGCCCTGAGTGAATCTGCAGCTGCAGACCTAAAGCTAAGATAATGGACTCTAATAATACAATAAATATGACTGGAGTTACATCACTTAGCAGCTTTATAATGTTTTATTTTGTTAATCTAGTATTCTTATGGATGCTTTTGCATCTATGTGAGCAACAGACCTTTTTGTAATTTCTTCTAATATAATATAAATGATAATCAGCCTATCAATGCATTTGACCAGCAGCTCCAGGCTGATGCTTCTTTTCTTAAACCCAACAGAAGCAGAAATGGTTTCCTGGCAGCTTTAGCTTCACCTTCGTTTAGTAAATTATGTGGAATCTGCTGTTTCTGTTTGCAGATTATTTTACAATTCAAAGACAAAGTTATATTTAACAAACAGCTGAACATTTCAGAGATCAGATATTATGATCAATAAAAGTTATTGTTTCTGGAGAACAGAGGATGTGCAATGTTTGGTTATATAAACAGTCAGTGCTGATTTTGCTCAGCTCCATCCTCCTGACTTCAAAACAATGGCCTAATTAAAGTAAGATACTGATAAATATTTTATAACACACCACTTGAAACAGCTGAGGTCAGGTTGTAGCTGCTGCATCCATCCTGGTCTGAAATGCAGGACTAATCAACAGAAACGTGTCGTATTAAACAACACAGATGTGGAATCGTACCTCAGGACAAACTTCAGCCGATTCCAGATCTGCTGTGAGGACGAAGTCATCAAGCATTTTCAGAGGCATGTCTGGATCTGGCTTTCTTATGACTTTGTATCCATAAGACTTTTCCCTTTGGTCCATTTCCTCCAAGCAAAAACAATCAACAACACGAGTTTATTATTTATTAATCATAAAAATCATAAATCATTATTAAAACTGGCTGTAATGTTGGGATTGTTACTTACTGAGTCATTTTTTTCAGTGTTGGTTTTAAAGAATAATCAATAATTATTCATATATTTGAACATGAGTGAAAGCAGTTATATCTTTACACAGTTAAACTACTGGATATAAAGTGATGGAGAATCATGTCTGATATCTGATTAATTTCATTTTTAAAGATATTTTTTGTTGTAGAACTCCACTTGTAAGCAGCAACAAAATTAATGTTTTGTAGAGTGACATGTTTCACTTCCCATCCCATGCTTTATTTATGAATATCTCTTAATGTGCAGAACATTCTTACTTTTAGTAAAATAGCACAAATATAACAAACAGATTAAGACAAGCAGATTTCCAGGTACAGATTAAAACAGGATAATCTGGATTTCCACAGCATCACTCTGCTCTGCAGGATGAGAAATGTTTCTCCAACAGCTACAAGTTGTGATTCTTCTAAGTGGGTCAGATGGATTGGAATAAGTTCATCACCAGCCAGAGAAATATTTACAATGACTCTGCGTAATTTGGGTTTAATATGATGGTCTGATTTGATTCTGAAGATGTAAGAACCAAAAACGACCAGCAGGGGGAGACCCTAACGCTGTTTCACTCAGATCAACAGAAAGACACCGAAATGTTTAATTCTGGCCAACAGACATGCAAAGAGCATTGAAGCTGTTCTGGTCCAGGCTGGTCCTGCCATGTGAACAGACCCAAAGGAGAAAAGACTTTCATATCTCAGCCAAACCGGTGACTCTGGGCTTGTCTTGTGTCCCAGTTAATGACTGACGGTCTGGGAAAACTGAGGTCTAACGTCTGTTTGTGATGGAGTCAGGACTTGATATGATAGAGGGTCAGCCATACTCATTAGGTTAAGGCTGAGAGAAGGTCAGCTGTGGTTACTTAAGGCTATGAAAGTGTGAGTCGTGATAGTTGTGTTTCTACTAAACTGGCTGAACCGAACCTGATGTGATGAGAAGTGGAAAACCTCAAACTCTGTTGAGCTACAGTCAGCTGTTAGCTCCCAGCTAACGATGCTAACATACACCCAGGCTGACATGGTGTATGTTAGCCTTTGCATGAGGTTAGAAATGCTGCATTTATGTTCTGAAGTTTAATAACCGAGTAAAAATATTTTGTAAATTGCTGAACTTTGTATCCTTCTTCATATCTGTTTACTATAATGGTTTATAAGTCAACTATGCAGAAGTTCTGACCCGTTTTTATATGAAAACTCCTTCCACCATAAGACCTGCATTATATACCTGCTGTAAGGCCGGGTCGCATGGGATGAGGTAAACGTGCAGCGTGAGGAAAGCCGTGTTGGTCCGATAGAGCAACATGTTGCAGTAGACCTTCACAGGAAAGCCGGCTCTCATCAGAACCGCTCTCGGAGAGAAAACGGGTTCAGTTAGCTTGACGTGTGACGGTGAGACCTCAGAGACTTTCTCCACAGCGTCTCCACAGTCGTCCATGTGGAGGACAGCAAACTGCTCCAAAGGTTTACGGACGTCGTCTGAAGGAAACAAAGAGCAGGAAAAGTTCTGGGTCAACGGCGTTAAAAGGTTTGGTACCATCATGTTGTCCTACCGACACAGATCCAGTGAGGCAGGAACACCTCCGTCATCCTCCCAGTAATCAGACTGATGTCCAGTAAAGGCCCAGCAGGCCGGTATCCTCTGCTCTCCATCCTCTCCATGTGTCCGTCCCAGGAGCAGAACCGGTACCTGAAGACGACCCGTTCGGAGCAGAACCAGCGCAGACCAGAGACGCTGCACTCAAAGAGTCCAGCTTCACTCTGGAGGCTGAAATGATGTTAAAGCAAATAAAAATGTGATGATTTCTATTTTTAACTAATTTTGACAAATGTTTTTTCTGGAGAACTTTCTGAATTATCTGTATGTGGAAGATATTTTCAGTTTAGTTTCCTGTAATTGAAATGGCCTCATCCTCATCCTTTAGACGATGGCCTCATTGTCTAAAAACATGTTAGATTTATTGGTGCCTCCAAATTGTTCATAGGTGGGAGTCTGTCTGCTCTCGACTGTGTTTGTGACTGACTGGGTTTACTGGTGTTGAACTGGGAGGAACGTTTTTCACCTATAGGCTGGAGCCTCGTCTGGATCCTCAGTTTTCATCTCAGGTTCAACTTTAGTGCAGCAGCTGGAGTCCTGATGAGGACAACAATCAGGTTTAAAACCAGCCAAGGTGTTATGAGACAGTCAAAATGTTGAAATGGGAAAATCAAACATAAAAGTACCTTTAGATAAATGACTGTTTCTGCAAGTTTAACTTGAAAATCCATTGGGATTCCTTTTGAAAAACACAATATTAGCTGTTAGCAGCTTTGCAAATCTTTCTGATAAACATTACGTTACCAAGACACAATAAAACAAACCTTCACCATGACTTTTTTCTGGAATCTTTATCTCTCTTTCCTCTCTCCCTGAAAGAAAAATAATTTTTGTGACATTGTTTTGATAACTTTTCTACCAAAGCTTTGAAGGATGCGCTCTGCACAGCCACTCAGTGCCTCCACCACCAAGTCAAATGTATATTAAATATACATTTTACTGTAAAACAAATCACAACTTTACAATGAATGGATGTCTTTTTGTTAATATAATCACATAAAAATCATTACTAAAAGAAAACCCTGTTCCATGAAAAAGGCTGCTTAGTTTGCGTATGCCTTGAGCCGGCCCTGCCAATAATGTCACAGGTAATGCATTGCGGTCCATTAGTCTGCCATAATAACATTTTGCTTGTTGGAGCAGCAGGGACCCGGAGCCGGCGTCACGTCAGGACATGCAGAAGACAGGAAACGTTTTACACCTCCTACCTTCGGATGTAACCTCCAGGGGCTTTGGTCCACATCAGTCATGTCTGTTAAAACCTCTCTGGCTATCTCAACTGACTGTTGACCAAACTCCTTCACCATCAGATCCACCAGACTCTGTGCTGTGGCTTCCTCCAGATGGAAATCTGGGATTTGCTGGAGGCCCCGATCAAAGCATGTGAACTGAAGACGTGATTTAAATTTCTCTAAAGTCCTCCTGTTCAACTTCCGAAGAATCATAAAAAGATCCCAACGAACATCTGCTGTGGTTGATTTCTGAAACAAGAAATAAAATCAGATTTTTAGCTTATTTAATTGTGGATCTAATTAATATTGCAGTATAGTGTGTCAACAGCAGAACTTAAGCTGAGCCACTCCTGTATTTTTTAAACACCATGTGCAAAAATATTTAAAAATTATTACTGTTGTTAGTGGTTAGAAGTTACATTTAAGCTGAATTCACTGAACTAAATCTGTGTTTAATAAAAATCACACTTACTTGCTTCAGTAATAAATCTGCTTCATCCACAAATGATTCCCCTGAGGAAAACAAAAATATAAAAATGAACAAAACAGAATTTGATCAAACTCCAACAAATGAAAAAGATTCAGAATATACAGTGGAACAAATCATTTCATGAAGCAACAAATGACAACAAATGAATAGATTAATTATATAATTTTAAAATATTGAGCAGTTTTGCCTTTAATAAATATTGGATACAATAGAAAAGTACAACTTAGTAATTGGTGCAGAAACATTTGTTGGGTAACTCAGAGTTTCAGTTTCCCCCAAAGAGGGAAGCAGTTTCCAGCTTCTATGCACCACAAATCTGGAACAAACATCCAGAAAACTGCAAAAAAAAAAACAGCTGAAACACTGAGTTACTTTAAATCAAGACTAAAAACCATGTTTAGGATTACTTTTGAACCAGAATAAACAGAATCCTGCTAACTTATTAGATGTGTATTGATGATGTTGGTGATGTCTGTCACTGGTTTCTCAATCGCTGACTAAATTTAAAATGTTTTATGATGTAAAGCTCTTTGAACTGACTTGTTACTGAAATGTGCTATTCAAATAAACAAACCAATCGATTGTGATTGATCCCTTCTTGTGCTCTCAGCCATGTTCTTTGTTTCTCTTCATATTATGAGGGAGGCAGTTGGTGTTAATAGTCAAGCAACACCACAAACATCAACAACTTTGACATTAACAGATCTGGTTCTCACCAGTTTCTTGAAGATCCTCAGCCAAATCTTGTCTGTTAATTTCAATCAGAAGATCTTTGATCATCTCCACAGACTGCTGGCCAAACTCATTCATCATCTCATCAATAACTTCTGCTCTCTCTGTTATGAACTTCAATCTTGTTGAAAACTTTGGTGAACTTCTTAGAAACTTTACAAATTCCTCGTGTGTTAATTTGTCCAGAGTTTCCAGGAGTTGCTGTCTAACAGCTGCCATCGTCGCCACCTGAAACATTCAGTTCATTATATAAAAAGCTGCTTCATTCAGGGGAAAATCACAAACATGGAGGCTAAGATTCATCACATTAGTAAACTGCAGCGTATTTCCTCAGAGCCAAACTATGACATTATAAATGATCTTTGTTTTAAACTCTTTCAGCTGAAGGACATGAAATAAACTCCTGATGTCTCTTTACTCACTTTGTGGCTCAGAGCAGAACGATGTTGACCTGCAGAAGGTTGAGGAGAAAACAGGAAGGAGAAAAGTTTCACATCTGACCATCACTTCTTTGTGCAACATAATACGATGCGATCAAAACATCACAACACTGTTATCAGCCATTCTGAGAAGTTTGAGATGTTTTAGTCAGAGATGTTGAACCTTTAGGTCCTGAGCTTCTGCCTGACAGCTTCTCTACCAGATCGTCCTTCTTCATCTGCTTCAAAACATTCATGGTCTTTTCCACTGACTGGTGGAAGTAAGACAGAACCAAACCTGCCACAACGTATCGCACATTTGGAAACCTGGTTACCCAAAACGGCATGTATCTACTGTGATGGTGAAATGTTATTTGTGTGGTTATCAAGAACATCCTTAGTTCTTCCTCATCAAGCTCATCCAGTGTCTCCAGCAGCAGCTCCGTCACAAACTCCAACTTTTCCACCTGGTGAATAAAAACTCATCATCTCTCAGTTGAAACACATCACAGCTCTTTTCATTAAACAGGAGTTTCTTCTTCATGAGCAGCAACCAGAAGCTGATTCAGCTCTAGAAGAAACAAACTCCTCAGGATAAACATCACATTTATTAAATAAAAACTGACATAACTCACTTTCTGGAGTAAAGCAGAGTTCAGCTTCATAGGAAGTTTCTCTGAGGAAAAGATGAAACATTGATCAGTTTTCACAGATTCTGGTTTCAAATCATTTTATTCTGGATCAGTTAGAAAACAGAGACTAACTGATCCAGATTGAAGCTCTGATTGATGTTTGACTTTCATCAGATGTTAAAGATCCAACCATCTGGTACCTTTAGATGCTGAGCTGGTCTCAGGCAGCTTCAGCGCCAGATCGGTTCTGTTCAGGTCCAATAGAACCTCCCTGATCATCTCCACAGATTGTTTACCATATTTATTGGTCAGAACATCCACCATGACAGTTCTGTCTGCTGAGTTCAGTTTATCCCATCGGATTTGTGGAAGATTTCTCTGGAATTTTGTGAACTGCAGTAACAGTTTTAACTCCATGAATTCAGGTTCATTTAAATCCTCCAGAGTTTCCAGAAGAACATCTTTAACAGCTGCCATGGTCGCCACCTTGGAGATTCAAGAACATCTTTCAGGACGTTTCTTCACAGAGAGACGAGAATAAACATATTTATCCTCTGATGTCCACTGATCCGGAAAATCAAGATTTACTCACTTTATGGATCCAGTTAGATTGTTTCCCCAACAGCATCTCTAAGTAAAACAAATGAAAATTTTACCAATACATCTAATCACTATATGTCATAAGTAGGGCTGTGTAATAATATCGATTTTCAATATACATCAATATTTTCTTTCCTAGAAAAAAATTGATATTCATCTGCAAGTATCATAACATCCAACTGTCACCTTGTTCACTCACTGCTTGCTTCACCAGGTCATCAGGCTTAGAGTGATTCCTTCAGATGTTCAGGTTAAAAAGGTATCAAACTATTCAGAGCAGCTACTTCGTTCACTTTATTTACTTTACTAATGCATGTCAGCTACAGTTTGGACTGTTTCAACTAAAAGAAACATGTTTTCTCACCACTTCTTTGGTTCATTTTGTCCAGCTGTCCACTTTAAGTCTGTGTCCAACCAGAGCCAGGTATTGTGTAGTTGGTGCTTTTAATCAGTTTTCAGTTAACTTAATTCAGTCCAACTTTATAACAGTCACAAAATGTCACCAAAATCACTCTGTCCCTCTAAAATCTTTCAGAAAATCGCAAGTGTATGGAATTGTATTGTTTGCTGAATATTGCAATATATATTGTATTGTGAGCAGTATATTGTGTATCGTATCGTATCAGGAGATCATTGTATCACTACTGCCCTAGTCATAAGGAAAGATTTTAAAATACAAAAGAATGTTTCCAAATGTGTGAGATTCACCAAACAGCAAAATAAACGGTTTCCCAAAAACAGTTGGTGATGATGAAGTGTCTTTGGTGCTGCTCTTCTTTTCACCAATATGAAGGAGAAAGACTTCCAGCTTGGAAGGAAAATCAGGAAATATAGCAGAAACATTAGGATAATAAAAAATATTTTAAATAGTAGTGTGAGCAAAACTAATTAGACTCACCTGTGTGTGTCACCGTCACAGTCATTTAAGACTATGAATTATCTTAATCAAACATTAAAACTGTCAGGAAAATTTGGAGGTAATTTGAATTAGCATTATTTAGCTGCGGAGTCGTTTTCTTTTAGTTTTTGACTGTAGACTGCAAAATGAGGGAGTGACTGTGCTGGACCGTTGGCTTGATCTGAGCCACAGGTGTCAAACTCCAGTCCTTGAGGGCCACTGTCCTGCAACATTTAGGTGTGCCGCTGCTGCACCACCTGAATACAATAATTAGGTGATTAGCAGGACTCTGGAGAACATATTTAGACAGTAAGGAGGCAATTGAGCCATTTGACTCTGGTGTTTTGTACCTGTGGCACATCTAAAAACTGACAAAATGTTTTGTCTTTGTCAGTGTGTCATGTTGGTGACTGAAGCCTGTTATGATGACTTCAACACATTTCTCCAGACAGGTTGGCACGACTTTTAATACTGTCCAAAATTTTTCCTATAAGCTGACTAATTTCTTTAGTAATTACTTCTGACTTTTTATGCTTTATCTTTGAAACTGGGTGGGCAGAGTAATTTGAATGAATATGATAGTGACACACACAGGTGAGTCTGATTAGTTTTGTTCACACTACAATTTAAAATATTTTTTAATATCCTAATGTTTCTGCTATATTTCCTGTTATTCCTTCCAGGCTGGAAGTCTTCCTCATTCATGTTGGCGAAAAGAAAAGCAGCACCAAAGACACTTCACCATCAGTGATCACAAGACCATCCATGGCTGCTTCCAATGAACTTTCAAAGCACACTTCACCTTCAGTGCAAAGTACCATGAATGCATGACCTTTGTTGTATATTGCTGGCAGTGCTGTTTGATGTTTTGAAATAAAAGTAGATTATATACTGCAAATGGTGCTGCTGTTTTTGTAGCATCTAATGTCTTAAAATGAATTTGGAGATTATTGATGGCCAGTAGTTTCAGGGGGAAAATGTTTTATTTGCTCTAGTGGCTTTTATTTGGTAGTAAATTGACAACAAAAGGTGGATAATAGAAGGGGAAGACCAGGAAGTGAACCCACGATAGCCTCATTGAAAACTAGAGCCTTCATATGTGTGCTGTGCTTAACCCCTGCACCACCACAGCATACCCTGCCAGTAGCATTTCAAAAATCAGATTTCTATGTTGATATATACTTTACACTGTTCTGTGTTGGATTAACACGTTCATAGTGTTAACTTTTGACAATATACACTAGTTTTTGGGTAGATTAACACTGAAGTGTATTTGATTTCAACTACTGTGATTGTAGATTCAACTATATCACAAATAAGACTTTGAAAAGTGTAACTTCTACACCATCCAGAGTGGACCAATATAGACACTTTCAAAGTGTTGAATTTAACTCTGTAGGAGTTAATGGAACACTTCCAAATTTGCTGTGCACAATGTTCTGTTAGAAAGGCTTAAATGTGAAAAGGCTTAAACAAAGCAACAGCACGAGGCTGGTTTAAATTTGATTGGTCGAACAGATTCCAGTCTGTTCATGTAAATGATAAATCTTCATCCAGGATTACTCATGGAGTACCACAAAGTTCAGTGTTTGCACCAATGCACTTGACTCCATATATGTTTTCAATTGGTAATGTGATCAGACAGTGTGGGATAAAATAGAGACTTCAACCCTATTAATCATTTTGTTAAAGATAAATTAAGCAGAGTTATTAGCAGTTACATAAACCAAACATTTATGCAATACCTGTTGCAGTACACATGTGCAACTTATTTTAAGTTTCCAGGCTTTATCAGCTCACCTCTGGAGGGAAAGCTGCTATTCAACAACCGCTGGGCCAAGTCCTCCCTCCCTACATTCTTTAAAACATCTCTGGTCACCACCAAGGACTTTTCACCATTGGTCTGTACAATGAAAATCACCGTATCTTCCAGGTCAGCCGTCTCCTGCAGGTCTGCCACCTCCTGCATCCTGTGTTGCTTTCTGGGTAAATGCATGAGGTAAACGCGCCTCAGAATCTTTTTAAAGTCCTTGAGCTCTTGATCTCTCAGATGCTCCAGTGTTTCCAGCAGCAGCTTGATATCACTGCTCAACTTTAATATCTAGGACAGTCAAAGGAAATGCATAGAAAACATGTTTTCAGACTGCATGTTTAAAGATAACAGAATGAAAAGTGCAAGGCTATGAATCCTGGTCATATAAAGAACAGTTTATAATTCCAATCTTTATTTGCACTTTAAGTCTTTGCTTGTCAGGATCTGTGTTTCTGCGTGTTTATTTTTGAGTTTTCTGTGTAGTCCTGTTCCCTCTGAGTCCCGTCTCTGCGTCTTTCCCTGTTAATTGTTTCCCAGGTGTGTCTCATTCCCGTGATTACCCTGTGTGTATTTAGTCTCCCCGGTTGACTGTGTTCCTCATCGGGTCCTTGTCGTATGTCAATTGTCATTTGTAGCTGCCAGTGGAACCGTGAAGTCCTGGATAGCTTAGCTCCCTTTGTCAGTCTGTGTTCAGATGCTACCGGTACTAGCTGTGTGCTACGTTCTGCCGTGCTGCCTGGTTTTTGGACTGTCGAGCTCTCATTAAATTCATCATCTACACCATACCTGGGTCTCAGCGTCTCTCCTCACCATCTCAAACCCGCACCTCATGACATTGCTAAGCAACATTTATTTAAAATATATTTTATTTGGCCTCTGCAAACTTTTCTAAGAGCACAAACATTCCCAGATTAAATGCAACCAAACCTGAACCAAGCATCTAGATCTTTCCTACACTTCCTTTAATGTTTAATCAACTAATTTGTGTCTAAGATAATTTCACATCATCTGAGTATCAGCTGACCTCTGCAGTCACATCCTGCAGCCTAACTTACCCTCTGGTCCAGTAAAGACGGTTCTTCATCAACAGAAAGTTTTTCTGACAAGAAAAATAGAAACATTCTGATTAGACTAAGTTTTATCATCTGGACTGTAAAATTTTAACCACAAAGTTTCACAACAGCAACAAAACTTTTCCAACATGTTTTCATTTATCTGGGCAACTTTCACTGATCAGAATAAGTTACATTTCCCAACAAGGTTTCCTGAAACATTTCTCTCTGCTCTGCTTCACCTTTTGCTCCTGAGTCAGCAGCTGACAATCTCTGCACCAGATCCAATCGGTCCATCTTCATCAGAACGGTTCTGACGGCCTCCACACATTCTCCACTGCTGCTCTTCACCATCAGATCCACAACATCCTGAACGTTTGCTGCTTCCAGGCTGCTGCAGGTCACCAAGCTCGGCTCTGCATCAGCCAAAGTCCTGAACTCTGCAAAGTCTTCCAGGCTCAGCAGCTGCAGGGTTTCAACCAGAAGCTCCACCGTCTCCATCGTTCCAACCTGGACAATAAAACACAAAAACTTCAGCATTAATGCTGCAAACTGGATGTTTTACATCAGTCAGTTTCTGTGACACCATTAGTTTCATGTCCAAGTTTAACATTACAGAACATGTAAAATTGAAATAAAATGCACAATGTGTAAAAACACTTCACATTACTCTGAACACACCATCCTGTCAAACATGGTGGTGGCAGCATCATGCTCTGGGGGCTCCTGTGTAGCTCCCACCCACAGACATGAATACAACCCATTTCTCAATACGCCAGTATGCAAGTATGTTCTTGTGTTCTTGGCAAGTACATACAAGGAAAGTCTAAAGTTTGTTCTTACCTAGTTCACAAGGACGCAGGTTCTGCAATTGGAACAGGAAGTTCTTGATGATGTCTTGATCTCTGGAGACGCAAGTTGGCTCACAATGTCAAATAATAAAATATTGCTCTGTTATACCTCGTGGTAGATTTAGTCCCACAATCCCCAAACCCAACTCCTTATTTCTATAAATATTTTGTTAATATTCTTTAAAATACCAGGATGTTCAATTAACTTTTATATTTTTGGCTGTTGGAGGACATATTTTGAATATTAAATCAGGTGTTATGACCAGTTCCTTTTACAGGTACTTTTTACACCGGCTTAAGTAAATCTACTTAAGTAAAAACGTGTTGAAGTTATGCTTCAAATGGTTGGAAGACAATTTGGAGTAATCTAACCTTTATGTGTGAATGAACGATTACTCTATGAATCTTTCTTTTTTTTAACAACAAACACTGCCATAAAACATTGTCCATCACTGCAGCGGCCATCCCACCCCATGAGAGCAGGACGACTCAGGCCTGGTCGGCGGCCCTTATTTTAATTTCTGAAAGGTGGGACCCCTATGTGCCACTGTGCTCCAAGGCTCTGGTCTGTGCTGCCTCACCTTCACTGAGCTGCATGTCTTCAACACACACACTGGCTGACTTTGGTTTAAATGTTCTTATTGGCCTGGTTCCTTCTTATTTATGAACTTTTTCTTTGCATAATTGAAAGCCGTTATGGCTCACCATCAAATGACACTTTGTAATTCTCTGTTTCTCATGCTGGAACAGAAACAGGAAATAAAGCTGTCAGTTTCTCTGGCTCCGCTGTTCAGAACAACCTCATTCTGAACTTAAACTGTCTTTTTTTCTCCTTTAGAAATTTTTAATTTCAAAATGGTTCATTTTGTTTCACAATATTTGGCAGGTCATGTGAACAAATGACTCAATAATTATAATTATCTGAGGAACGGTTTATCTCCTCTATCAGAGTTCAGTCCATGCCACTGATCTTTTAATTCAATGCACATTACTTCTGGTGCAACAAATATGAAAATTTCTCTTAGCTATATTATTTTACTAGCGTCAACAGTTTAACATTTCCAACAGAAAACAGCCTGGAGAAGCAACTTCCAGACTAAAAGTAAGAAAGACAAGAATCCTGTTTAATAAATCTTTTACCTGCTGCTGCTGGTTTGAAATGAATCCAGTTACTCCATGAAGTTACAGTAAATCCTTCATGTTTCTGTTTTTGCAGCCACTAATGCAGAAAAAGTGAAACTCTGTGAAGCTCCGATGGCTGGAGGAAGTTGGCGCAAGGCATTTCTGGGTCAGTTCTTCTTTTTCTGGTTTGGTTGGCGGGCGACATCTAACGTTAAGATGTATTGTGGCCATCTACTATGCTGGAGTGTGGACCAGAGTATCTCCCTTTTTATCTAAATTCTCATAAATAATCCTGTTTCCTTCAAAAATCTAATAACTGCTTTATTTATTTTATGTTAATTTAATATCTTATTTAATTTTAATGTCCGTATGACTTCTAGTCTTAGCTTCTCCATACTTGCTGCATACTTTTCACAATGAATTATTACATGTTCTACTGTTTCCATATCCATACCACACTCAAAACTACCTGTTGGATGCTTACCCATCAAATGTAATGTTTTATTTAATCCGGTATGTCCAATTCTTAATCTTGTCATCACTACTTGTTCTTTTCGAGTTTCTCCAATTATTTCCATATTCCCTACTTTCCTTTGTATATTAAATAAATGACGACCTTTAATTCCTTCCTCCCATAATTGTTGCCATTCAGATTTAATTTTTCTCTTAATAACTGATTTTATTTCAGATTTACAATATGCTATTTCCATAATTTCTTTTTGTTTTAAAGATTCTTTAGCTAAATGATCTGCCATGTCATTCCCTTCTATGTCTTTATGAGCAGCTACCCACATAAACCTAATCTGTATTTGAATTTGTGTCATTCTAAATATTATTTCATAAATTTCACATACCAATTCCATACGACTTTCAGATGGACTATTTAAAATGGACATTAATGATGATAATGAATCTGAACATGTAAGAACATTTTCAAATCTATTTTGTTCTATCCACTGTAAGGTACGGTGGCCGTGAGGTGCAAAGCAATTACAAATTACAAAAACACTACAACATTAACGAAAAACTACAACATTAACGCAAAGCAATTACAAATTACAAAATCACTACAACATTAACAAAAACACTACAACATTTACAAAACGGAAAAGGTAGGTCTCAGTGGAGACCTAAGAAATCGCTGATTGGACTACAGCTCGTTAGAAAACGGAAAAGGTAGGTCCCAGTGGGGACCTAAGAAATCGCTGATTGGACTACAGCTCGGTTTACTTTTAAACCGGAAGTTATTCTGGCTTTACGTGTTTTTTTTAAAACATGAATGTACTTGGTGATCCACACATAGACATAATATAAGGATAGACGCCTCATGCTCCGCTCTCCCCTATTGTCGCTGACTAGATTTAGGGCGGCCATCTTGAAGCGGTAGACCACTCCACTCAGCCTTATGTGTTTAGCGGGCAAAATAACATATCAGCGCATTTAATCGATCATAACACACTTTTTTGTCACTGGAAACTATATTCAGACATCTATCAAAGCTACATTTATAAATAATTGTATTATTTAAGTATGTTTTTAATACATAGTTCAGCATTTTTAAATATGATTAGTAGCTATAACAATAGAATAGGAATCGATATCAGAAATATTCTGATATCGATGTATGATGAGCATATTACAAAGCACACAGCCGTGAATAATTTATGGTGAACGGCTGTGTGTATAATTTATCATAATAATACATAGTTATACAACTATACAATCACAAATAAATAATGATTAATACTGAATAATATATATTGGATGCATGTTAATATGTATGTGTATATATATATATATATATATATATATTATATATATATATATATATATATATATATATATATATATAATATATATATATATATATATATATATATACTGTATATGTATATATATATATATATATATATATATATATATATATATATATATATTGCCTATATAAAAAAAATCTTAGTTTGTAAACAAAGATCAAGACAAATATTTCACTCCACAACTGTCAGTTAACATCTAATTTGTTTTATAGAATTACACTTACATACAAATTAATTTGCACAAATTTCATTAAAAAATATATGTATATATACATACATATAAACATGCATTTAATATATATTATTCAGTATTAATCATTATTTATTTGTGCCATTATTAATTAATCATTATTTATTTGTGTTTGTATAGTTACATAAATATGTATTATGTAGTGACCATTTGTCCAAAAAACTTAAATTCAAAAATCAAAAAACTCAAAACTCAAAGGTGATCAAAACAAAAGGTGAATCAAACTCAAATAGTCACCTGATGCACATGGATTCTTGTTTATGCAGCAAAAAGAAATCAAAAGTCTAAATATGGTTCTTTGGTTTTATTTGCAGATCAGGCCAAAGGTTCCAGGTTCTGCTCCTGTTCCTGTTCACTGACTGTCAAAATGAAAACCGATGTGACTGATTAGCTGGTAAAAAACCTTGTGACCACCACATGCATAATAAGCTACTTAAGACCCACCTACTTATACCGTGAAATACCCACATTCCAATCTGAAATTAATTAACTAATTAAGTGAATTACTAAACAAAAAACTTATTCTAAACAAAAATTAAAATAAAAATTCTAATGATAAATCAATTAGAAAATCAAACAAATGCTAAGAATAAACTAAACAATTTAAATTCTAAGATTTAACAAAACAATGGGAAGAATAGCTCCTACAGGTATATATATGTCTATCTTTGTTGTGAAATGTTGTTTGTGGAGCCTGACATCAATAATCCATCGATCTGAACAATAATATCCCTGTTGTTTTGATTGGCAAAGTAGGAGGGACTACCGCTCTAAGATGGCCGCCGTATTTCCTGCGCCGGAGCAGCCAATGCGGGGTTTGCTCTGATATTATGTCTATGCTCACTCAAACGGAGCGTGCCAGAATAACTTCCGGTAAACCAAAAGTAAACCGAGCTGTAGACCAATCAGCGATTTCTTAGGTCTACACTGAGACCTACCTTTTCCGTTTTGTAAATGTTGTAGTGTTTTCGTTAATGTTGTAGTGTTTTTGTTAATGTTGTAGTGATTTTGTAATTTGTAATTGCTTTGCGTTAATGTTGTAGTGTTTTCGTTAATGTTGTAGTGATTTTGTAATTTGTAATTGCTTTGCACCTCACGGCCACCGTATCATTGTCTTGTTTTTATTTTAACTCTGAACAGCAGAAAGAAAAAAGAAATCAACATTTGAGCTTAATGTTGGGATTTATTGATAAAGTTTTGCTTTATTCTATTGTTTTACTTTTTATTAGTTTTCTGTTTGTTTCCCATGATGCAACACCAGGAAGCAGAGAGATGGAGGCTTAAAACTCAAATCCATCCATCCATCCTTTGCTAAAATAGCCTTACATTCTCTCTTTACTGATATTTGAACGTTTATTTGAATGTTTTCATCCCTTGGTTTTAAATCTTCCTCCTGGTTTTTGCTCGTTGTCTCACCTGAGCAGGTGGAGTTGATGGAGCCCTGGTGGAGCTGCTGCTGGTCACTCTGGGTGAGCTGAGTCCCAGGGAGCTGGTGACCTTCAGTGACCTCCTGCGGAGACGGTGCTGTCTGAGGGTTGGCGAGACGCTGCAGGACGTTGTGTGTTCGGTGGTTCTGATCGGCGGCAGGCGGTCAGTGGATCTGACCCAGCAGGTTCTAAAGTCCATGAACAGGATGGATCTGGTCGCCACCATGCAGGACGGCAGCTCCACGGCCAAAAGTAAGACGACTCAACATTTTCAGGATAAAACAAGAGATGTCAACTTTAAAACATGTAATACACAGTAAAAAGTGCTGGGTTAAAAATAACCCAATTCGTAACCCAGCGCTGGTTCATATATGGACCAACCCAACGCTGGGTTGTTTTAACCCAACTGGGTTGATGGTTTGACCAGCACATTGGGTCAAGGCAACTAACCAAACGTTGGTTAAATTGACCCAAAATTGGGTTGAAACTCATAAATGGTAGAAGGACTGAACTTATAAAGCGCTTTATCCAATCATTTTGACCAATCAAAGTGCTTTACACTGGAGTCACATTCACCCATTTGCACTCACAAACGCTCACACAGTTATACACCGATATGCAGCTCGGTAGGCAATTTGGAGTTGGGTGCCTTGCCCAGGGGCACATCGACATGTAGCAGGAGGAAGCTGGAATGGAACCTACAACCTTCTGAGACCACTGCTCTACCCACAGAGCCACAGTCGCCACATATCCCAACACAAGGATTATTATACCACTATAGTTGGGTAAAAATATGTATTTACCATCATAAATATTTTAAATAACCATAACAATAAATATCAAACGTGTTCGAAATACATTCTATTCATTTATAGAATCCTATTCATGTTGAAACTTTATCTTCTTTTTACTTATCATGTCTTATTTCAAAGTAGAGAAGAAGCCCAATATGCAGTCATGTTGAAAATGGAGGCTTGTGAAAAGGGGCGTGGCTTCTTCCAAGTTTTGTCTTTAACCCAACCGATTGGTTAAATCTACCCGACCTCTGACCCAACAGAAGAGTTCAAGCTGTAGAATCCCGGTAAATTTCTGACCCAATTCTTGAGTTATGAATTTTGACCCAATATTTGCTCAAACTAACCCAACCTATGAACCAACAGCTTCAACCCAGAAATTGGGTTATGAAAATAACCCAGCATTTTTTACTGTGTACATATTTTGTTTTTAAACTTTACTTTGTGCCACATCAGATCTTTTCTTTCCTGTTTTCTCTCCAGAAAAGCGTTTTGATGATCTTCTGTCTGCAGAAACACACAGGGTGAGTGACGTCGCATCTTTGTGATGCTGCAGATAAAACCCTGATAATCATCATAGTCGGGTGGCGACGTAATAATTTTAGCATGATATATTGCAGTACTGTTATTATAACAATAGAAATGATCAACTTTTTCTTAGTTATTAGATAACTGTAAAATTCCTCACACATAAATGGTAAAACCTTCCTGTTAGCTTTTTCAGAAGGCCTCTCACTGAAAGAAAATGATTTATAGCACTAACTGCACAAAGAGGATTAATTTAATTATTTTTCACATTTATTGAGATTTATTGATCCTCTCATGGAAAAGAACTGGTAAAATAGTAAAATTCACATTTTAGTCATTTTTTTACATTTAAAAATGTAAATAAATGTTCATCCCTTCATCGCAATGCTTTTGTAGATTGGAAGTCCACAGGAAGTCAGGTTGATCACAAACTAATGAAATTATCATTTATCTGATCTGAAGGTTTGTTTGACATTTTTCCAAAAAACTAGACGTATAAAGTTAGTTTAATCTTATCTGTAGTTTTTGATCTTTAATTTAACAGATTTTATTCTCAGAAAACTTACTATGAATTAATTGTTTTTTTTAATGTATTGACCATTTTATAACCAGTTTATAAGTTTTGTTGTTTTTGGGACGTTTCATGTGCCGTTTACTGGATCTTACATAATAATCTAGATAAATGCTTTTCCAAGTAACTTTTAGTTTGCCGTTTTAAAAATCACATGTGGGACTCATTAATATTAATATTAATATTACTACTTCGGTTTGATGATTGTCATTAAAGGCTTAGTTTTTAGTTTATATATACAAAATATATTTCCTATATAAAATATTCTATTTTATCATTTTAAAATATATAAATATATTTTTGATATGCCCAAATTCTATCTAAAAGGGGAATGATTTTTGTTTTTAATCATTTGTGTTTTGAGGTTTGAAGGTTTGATTAAGTTTGAGGATAAATAATCTTAGAAATAACCCAAACCTATAGATTGTGTTTTGTTTGTAAACTTACATATTTTATTTCTCTAATTATGTTTTTGATCACAGTTTGGTTCCAGTTGATGTTCACACACACAAAATTGCTCAGGTCAAAGAGTCAGTTTTATTAATTAAATAAGAATATCTTTCTTCCGAGTCCAAATGAACTGACCAATAAACACGGAGACCCAGAGGTCACAACCTTGACTAGTTTGAGCTGTTGTGACATTTCAGGTGTCAGCTGTGGCCGTCATGAAGGACCTGCTGTTGGAAATCCTGACGGACCTGAAAGACGTCGAGTTCTGGAAGTTCAAATGGCTCCTGCAGCTGACGCAGTTCCATCAGGCTCTGCCTCAGGTCCCATGGAGCGACATGCAGTTTTCAAACCGCACACAGTTAGTCAGCCTGATGTGGACAACCTGCGGTGATCAGTGCCTGGCGCTGGCTGAGGAGGTTCTGATGGACCTGGACAGGTCAGACCTGGTAGAGAAGCTTCCTCTGGTCAGTTCCAGCGCTAAAGGTAACCAAAAATATTTATAAGTCATTTACAGAACAGAACTGGGTTTTTATAACGATATATTTTGAAAATGGACTATTTGGGGTTTTTTTTGTTTTTAATGTAATTTATTTTTAACCAAATAAAACAAAATGAGAGAAAAATTGAGCAGTTTTATTTTAACTCTAATCTGTATTTGATTCTGGACTCCAGATCTGCTCAAATGTTGTATTTAAATATTTTCAAAAATTTTGCTCCAATATTCAAATGTACAGTTCAATGTTTTTATTTTTTTTATAATTATTAGCCAAATAAATATTTAGCTTCTTTGCTAAATATTTACCTCCAAAATAAATATTTATTTTGCTAAATAAGTTAAATAAATATTTATATTCAAAACTAAGCATTTAATTTTCAAATGTTTATTTTACAAACTAAATATTTAGTTCATACTTAAACAGGTAGCTAACTAATAAAATATTTAGCAAGTCAGCTAAATATTTAGTTGCCCAAATAACTATTTATTTTGGAGCAAAATATGTATTTAGTAAACTAAACAAATGTTAGTTTAATAATACTAAATCTGAACTTTCTATTGAAGTCTTTATTTTTGCAATGTTTTTAGTTTCAAAAGCTGAACTTTCACTCCAGCATGTTGAATTGAAAAGGCAGATGTTGTACGTTTCATTTCCTTTACAATCTAAATATGAACCTTTAAACTAAATTGTTTAAATCCTAAATGATTGGATCTGACCTACAGGGAAACTTTCCTGGATGGATTTGTGGCCTGAACTGAAGCAGGAAGTGAGTAGCTGGTCTAACTAACTCCATCTGACTGAAGCCTGTCAGCCTGTTGTGGTTCCATCCTGCTGCTTGAATCGTTTCATCAGGTTAAAGACATGGAGTCGGTCATAAAGATGCTGCTGGAGGTGTTGGAGGACCTGACCGTCCAGGATGTGGCCGATATCAGGAAGGTCCTCAGCTGGGACCTTCCTGATATTGACTCTCCTTATTTAAGCCTCTATTTGAGGCTGCTGGTCATGAATGCAGACCTGCAGGAAACCGTGTTGCTGCTGGTTCAGACGTTCAGCCAGCATCCTGTGGACAAGATGGAGGAGCTGCTGTCCAGAATGCAGAGGCCTGATCTGGAGTTCGCTCTGGTCAGATCCACAGAAAGTGAGACAATAAAGTACAATAATAATATTTGATCATGTTACAGTCAATATTTCATGACTTAGTGTGTTTCTGCTTCATCCATTAGAGAAACATGTTGTGGGAAAACGGAAATCCGCTCTGATGCAGAAGGTGAGAAATAATCCAGATCAGAGATCAGAGACACACATTTACCATTTAATTCACAAAATAAAAGTTCATTTTCAAATATTCAATTTGAAAGCTAAGTATTTAACTTTAAAACTAAAGTTTACAAACTATTTAACTTTTACGTAAATATTTAGTTTACTAAATAAATGGTTAGCTCCAAAATAGATATTTATTTATGCAGCTAATTATTTTATTAGTTGCCTAACTACACAGTCCAGTCACATTAATGTGACCATCTGTCAAAAGCCAGAATAACCACCTTTCGCAGAGCGAACTGCTACGAGACGTGCAGGAAGAGAGTCACTTAGGTCCCTGAAGGTCTTCTCTGGGATGTTGAGCCATGCCGACTCTAATGCCGTGGCCAGCTGCGCTAGATTACGCGGTTGAGGATCCATGGCGCGAACAACTCGATCGAGATGGTCCCACAGATGCTCGATTGGGTTTAAGTCAGGTGAGTTTGCTGGCCAGGGGAGGACGGTAAACTCATCCTGGTGCTCTTCGAACCACGCACGTACACTGGCAGCTGTATGGCACCTCGCATTGTCCTGCTGGAAGATGCCATCATCCTGAGGAAAAACAATGCGCATGTAGGGGTGGACATGGTCCGCAAGGACAGATGCGTACTTGTATTGATCCATCGTGCCTTCCACAATAATCAGTGAACCCAGAGAATGCCAGGAAAACATTCCCCAGACCATAATGCTCCCGCCTCCAGCTTGGACCGTTCCTGCAATGGTTGCAGGGTGGTTCCTTTCAGAGGTTTCACGCCTTATACGCCAACGTCCATCTGTCCGATGGAGCATAAAACGCGATTCATCTGAAAACGCTACCTGTCGCCACTCAGTGGACGTCCAGCTGCTGTACTGGCGTGCAAATTCTAGCCTTCGTCGTCGATGAACACCAGTCAGCATAGGTGCACGAACCAGGCGTCTGCTTCGGAGGCCCAGACGCAGCAATGTTCGCTGAATAGTGGTTTGGGAGACACTTGTGGTAGCCCCTTGGTTCATTTTAGTGGTCAGTTGCTCAACGGTAGCCCGTCTATCTGCCCGAACGCATCTCCGCAACCGTCGTTCGCCTCTGTCATCTATGGCCCGTGGTGCACCACATTTGCCACGTCGTTGATTTTGGACAGTCCCATTTTGCCATGCACGGTACACTTTTACCACGGCGGCACGCGAACAGTTCACAAACTCAGCCGTTTCGGAAATGCTTCCACCCTTGGCCCGAAAGCCAATGATCATGCCCTTTTGGACGTCGGATAAATCGCTTCGTTTCTGCATTACGCCAACGATTGAAATGTTTTCCGAAGCCCACACACACCCTTTATATACGCTCAACTGCACTGTGCTGCCACCTGCCTTCTGTGATTGGTTATTTAACTCTGAAGTGGAAAGTACGTGGTGGTCACATTAATGTGACTGGACTGTGTATTTAAGTATGAACTAAATATTTAGTTTGTAAAATAAACATTTGAAAATTAAATGCTTGGTTTGGAATATAAACATTTACTTAACATTTTTAGCAAAATAAATATTTAATTTTGAGGTAAATATTTAGCAAGAAAGCTAAATATTTATTTGGCTAATAATTAGTTTCATATTAAATATTTATTTGGGAATTAAATATTTCTTTTTAAACTAATTATTCAGCTTCCTTTCTAAGTATTTAATTCACAAACTAAACACAGCTGGTGTTTAAGCCTTATTTTACTGTTCACAAAATATATTAAAACACTAATATTTGACAGTTTTTTATTCATTTATTGTTTTTTTCTACTGTATCTTGGACATGTTTATATTTCTCATTCTAAATTGCTGATAGAAGCTGAACCTGAAATCACTGCAGCTCTTTTCACAGTGTAACATGGAAACTAAACTGATGAGTTGTTGGCATTTACTTCATGGCGGCGGACAGACAGGTTGTTTTTCCTTACATTAGTTTTATTATATGTAGAGCCAATTCACAATGTTGTCTTAACGCACTTTAAGAGAAATCAGTGTAAAATTAATGAATTGAAATTCTTGATGTATTTTAAAAGCGGTGAGATTGCAGGTGTTTGCTCAGCTAAAGCGACTGGTCTGCATGTCAACACCAGATTTTAATAATAATAATAATAAAAACAAGTGCCGTGCTGTAAACATTAAGATTTTTGCGGTCATTATCAAAAAAAAACATAATATTTTCTCTGAGATGTGGGATCAGAGCTTATATTGTTTTTATTTCATAATGTTGTTCGTCTGCGAGTGAAAGTTAAGTTTGACTGGTTCTGACCCGGTTTGCAAAACAAGACCAAGACAATCTAAGAACAAGACCTGGGAGGAAAACAAACACAGGTGGAGACAAAAACCCTCCGGAGTTAATTAATGATTTTACTTTTTTCTGTCGGGGCTTCAGCCAATCAGCGCAGAGGAAAATGAACTGCGCTCCTATTGGCTCCTTTGGAAACGTCAGCGTGTTACGTAGCAGCTTCAGCTTCCCAGGATAAATCTCTTTTGATAGTTAAGAAAATATCAGCAAAGTGGTGAATCTGTGAAACCTGAACCACAGGAAGCTGGAGATGTAAATGTGAAATTTAAAGTGTGTTGAAGCTGCAGGGCTTCATGTTTCCAAGGACAGTGGAAACCTGGTAACTGTCAACTGGTCACTGGTAGAAACACAGCAGAAGATGCTTCACATCAATTACAGGATTTATGAAGTCAAAGTAAATGACAACAGCTTGATTTAAAAACGGATCATTATCCTGCACTGCAGAGCAGCGACTGTCTGTCACTGTGGACTGAAAGCTGCACAGTTCAGTCTGACTCTCTTTAACACTGATGATCCGTTTGCTAATCTCAGATAGCAACACATTTAGGATTATTACATTGACTACAACTGTGCATGTCGTAACGTCATAAACTAAACTTATTATGAATAAATATCTCCTCTTCCAGGAAGATACTAGTTATAAGAAGCATATGGAAAGAAATAACTGTCTGGACTTTCAAAATAAAGCTCAAGATACTCTTCAGATTAAGACCAACTTAGTCAAAGGTTAGATAGAAATAAAAGTAGTTAAGATTCAGTAAAGCTGGTTCAGCTGCTGGCCTTAAAGGATGAAGAAGAGAAATATTGTTGATTCCAAACGTATCTGGATGATTATTAAAAATTCACATTAAAATCAATAATTTGATCAAATCTATGATGCAGATTCTCCAATAAATGGACCTAAAATATCTCAGCTGGTTCAGAAGTTAACACATTCAGTCATTCCTGTTTTAAAAACAATTGAATTTTCTGTGAATAATGACCTGTTTGTTATTCCATAGGTGGATTCAGCTGCTTGGCTGCAAACGTCTCATAATCATCCTGAATGTTCCAGGTTTCTACAATGGCTGCTGTTAAGAGTCGTCTCCTGGAAACCTTCAACCGGCTGAACCAGAACGAGTTCCAGCAGTTCAAACGGTTCCTGCAGCTGACGGTCAGCCCGGTCCCTCACACCAGAACCTGGAGTCCGGCAGAGATCCAGAGCAGAACCGACCTGGTGACGTTCATGGTGGAGGAGGAGGGAGCCGGGTTGGTGGAGAGAACCAGGAGGATCTTCAGGGTCATGAACAGAGCAGATCTGCTGCAGATGCTGCCAGGGAGCAGCACCAGGAGGAAAGGTGACCACCGCTGGGCTCTGCTGGGTTCTGCTGGGTTCTGCAGCCTGCAGCTGCTGTGGCTCTTCATAACTTTGACCAAACGCTGCTGCAGGCTGAAGGAGCGTTTTAAAATGTAAATTGATTATTTGTCCTTGATCTAATCATACATGCAAAACTTAATACTTTAATTACAGGAAAAGGCAGGAATACTGTCATAAATACATCCATCCATCCATTTTCTTACACCCTTGTCCCTCAGTGGGTCAGGAGGTGCTGCTGCCTCTCCAGATAACGTTCTGGGCGAGAGGCGGGTCACCTGGACAGGAGGCCAGTCTGTCGCAGGGCAACACAGAGACACACAGGACACACAGCTATTCACACACACTCACACCTAGGGACAATTTGGAGAGGTCAATTAACCTGACAGTCATGTTTTTGGACTGTGGGAGGAAACCGGAGTACCTGGAGAAAACCCACCGTGCACAGGGAGAACATGGAGACTCCATGCAGAAAGACCGGAATCGAACCCAGAACCTTCTTGCTGCAAGGCAACAGCTCTACCTACTGCACCACTGTGCGTCATAAAAACTTTACTTTAATAAAATAAAGTATTTTCTATAAAAAAAATTCAATGTCCCGTTGAAGGACATGTATTAAAAATGATAAATATTCTAGTTAAGACATCATAAAATCATCAGTTTTGTTTCAAACAGTCAATCTGTTGATCTGGTCAGATTTTGCTTTGCTGATCTGAAGAACAAACTTCACAGCAGCCACTACATCCACTGATCTGGATGTTTGAAACTGTGGGTTCAAACTGATGGTGGTTTGTATGAAACTATTTCTCATACCTGGAGAAGATCCAGTTCTAATAAAGCAAAGACCAGAAACCAAATGAGTTAATCCTCCTTCCAGCCTGGATGATGATTTCTGTTAACCTGCAGAGATTAGAAACCCAGATGCTGACAGACTACAGGGAGATAAACCAGAGAAAAGTGATTTATCAGCAGATTAGGGGATTTTCTGGACAGTTCTGGATTAAACCTACATTCTGGGACTTGGTTCTGGTTCAGGATGTCTGTGGTTCACCACAACAAGCAGAACCAATAAAGGATCAAAACTGATGGTGAAGGTTCTCTTTTGATGGGAAAACCAAGATTATAGCATCCAACATTTAATAACTTTATAAAATGAGAACTGTGAATGTTCTGGTCCGGTTCAGGATTTGAACTCTGCTGCTTCAACGTGTTTCCAGAAGCAACTTCAACAGAGGTGGATCCTTCAGGTTCTGGAAGTGTGGAGGTAACCCATGTATTTTATAGTCCTGACCTTTGACCCCGTGTTTAATCTACGTAACATGTGAAACATCAACATGTGGGATGATGTGGTGCAGCAGGACTCCAGCAGCTGGACCAAAGTGGACCCAGAGCTGGACGCCTCGTCTCCAGACCAAGATCCAACTTACAGGTAAAAGCTCAGAGCCTGGAGGTCAGCAGGTCAAACTGTGACATCAGCACCTCAAACTTCCTCTTCCTGTCTGGTTCCAGCCTCCAGTCTGCAGCGGGTCACTTTGAATGCAGCGTCTCTGGTCTGCGTTGGGTCTGCAGGGAGACGGTGGGCTTCAGGTACCGGTTCTGCTCCTGGGACGGACACATGGAGAGGATGGAGAGCAGAGGGTTCCGGCCTGCTGGTCCTTTACTGGACATCTCTGTCCTTACTGGGAAGGTGATGGAGGTGCAGCTGCCACACTGGGTCTGCACCGGTAGGAGAACCTCATGAAAACATTAGTTATGTTTCCAGAACCGACCCAGAAGTTTCTCACCGAGTTTCTCTTCCTGCTGCGTTTCAGACGATGTTCCTGAGTTACTGAAGAACTTTGCTGTCCTCCATGTTAACGACTGTGGAGATGTTCTGGAGAAAGCAACCCGGGTCACAAAGACCCATGTCGGGTTAGCAGAACCGGTTTTCTCTTTGTGGGCACCTCTGATAAATTTCTTCTTTCCTCCAAGAATCTCCTGCAACACATTAATATACTATCAGCCCAAAACGTCCTTCCTGAAGATGCGAGTCTATCTGATTCCACCGGATCCTGCTCTGAAACAGGTGATTATTTGCTCTCTGATTTTTAGGCGAGAATGTAAGTGTGTAAATCTAAAATATCTGCTCGGTTCATCAATATATCACCTAAATGCAATATTGCTCTGACATTTTCGGACCTGTCTGCTACCGCTGCATTAGCATCCAGCTGGCCGGAGCTCCAGGTTCGGTACCGTTCGGTACCAGGTTCGGAGTTGGGCGAGAAAACGCCCAACTCCGGACACAATGTTCTAAAAACTCCCGCTAGTTTCCCCAATGAGTTAAACACCGACATTATTCAGACAGGTTGAAAAATGTTTGGTTTATAAAGTATTTCGGTTTGATTGATTAATTAAAGTTAAGCCTTCAAACATAACAGGTTTATTTAACCGTAATGTCCTGTCTGTGATGTGGAGAGTGTTATATTTGTAAATGAATAATTTGTATTCCTTATAGAAAGGTGCAGGACACATTTGAACATCTTAGAATCAAACCAAGAGATTTCCTTTTTACTGTGGAACATCCTTTACTCTAAAAGGTGAAGAGTAAAATAGAAATCATTAATACACGACTGAAAAACAAACTTCGGTTCCGTGTTTTTTTTCCTCTCTGCTTCACGCTGTCACGGTTGCTATGCAACGTGAGTGACGCTGAGGTGGGGGCGGGGCCAGTTGGTGAAGGCTACACCTGTCCGGATCCACAGGTATTTTCCTTCCGGTCTTAGTTTATTCCCGGCCTTCAAAGGTCTCGTCCTACGTGGTCCTTCAAGGACACAGACCCTGAATTCAGACACATTTTCATCCTTTTTGTCAGGTGAACTTTTATTTCAACGGCCCCATGATGCTGTGGGCCAGAACAGAACATTTCAATATTAATGATCTTTTTTACTTTAATTATCTTCCTCATTATGGAACCAATCTACTGTATATAAATATATTTTATTTACTTTAGATGCAACATAGCAGCAGGTTGATGGTTTCACTTCCTGGGAGAGACGACTCTCTCCTGATTGGTTGTCAGTGTGAATCACTGACTGTACTTTAAGCTCTTTGGGTTCCTCTGGATCAGATCAAGAGTTTTACAAACATTTTGTTGCCTCAGTGTTTCTGACTTCAGTTAAACTCTTGGACAAACATCTGGTCTGGTTTCTGTCCTGACAGTCGGTCCACAGCAGAGAATCCTCCAAGGGATACGAAGAAATCATGAAGCCCCGACCAGACAAGCCTCTGAAGATGAGCTGTGGTTTCAGCCTCCAGGCCACCATAGAGACGGCCAGAATCCAGCCACAGGTACCGTTTGGACCTGAAGCCCCACATACTCAGGCGCTCGTCACTCTGTAGAGATTCACACGGATCGAAGGAGACACTGACCTGATACGTTCGCGATAAGATCCGTTTCTACAGTCATGGCCAAAAGTTTTGAGAATGACACAAATATTATATTTTCACATGAACTGCTGCCTTCTGGTTTTCATGTGTGTATGTCAGATGTTTTCATCACATGCAGAAATACAATTACAATCATATTATGAGTAACAAAAGCTTTTATTGACAGTTGGAATGAGTTAAAGCAGCAAGTCAATATTTGCAGTTCAATATTTACAATTCTCCAATCCAGATTAAGATCTGGGGAGTTTTCAGGCTATGGACCCAAAATCTCTATGTTTTGTTCCCTGAGCCAGTTAGTTATCACCTTTGCTTTATGGCAGGTCCTCCATCATGCTGGAAAAGACATTGTTCATCACCAAACTGCTCTTGGACGGTTGGGAGAAGTTGCTCTCGGAGGACATTCTGGTACCATTCTTTATTCATGGCTGTGTTTTTAGGCCAGACTGTGACAGAGTCGACTCCTTACGCTGAGAAGCAACCATGAATGTTTCAGGATGCTTTACAGTTGGCATGAGACAAGACTGGTGGTGGCCTCACCTGGTCTTCTCTCAACAAGCTGTTTTCCAGATGTCCCAAACAATCGGAAAGGGGATTCATCAGAGAAAATGACTTTACCTCAGTCCTCAGCAGTCCACTCCCTGTACCTTTTGCAGAATATCAGTCTGTCCCTGATGTTTCTCCTGGAGAGAAGTGGCTTCTTCTCCTCCTGGAGACCAGGCCTTGCTCCAAGAGTCTCCGCCTCACAGTGCGTGCAGATGCTCTCACACCTGCCTGCTGCCATTCCTCAGCAAGCTCTGCACTGCTGGTAGCCTGATCCCGCAGCTGAAACACTTTTAAGAGACAATCCTGGCGCTTGCTGGTCTTTCTTGGGGCCCTGGAACCTTTTTGGAAACAATATAGCCTCTCCTTGAAGTTCTTGATGATGCCATAGATTGTTGACTGAGGTTCAATCTTTCTAGCTGTGATACTCTCTTCCCTGTTAGGCCATTTTTGTGCAGTGCAATGATGACTGCATGTGTTTCTTTAGAGATAACTATGGTTCACAGAAGAGAAACAATGATGCCAAGCACCAGCCTCTTTTTAAAGTGTCCAGTGGTGTCATTCTTACTTAATTATGACAGATTGATCTCCTCATCAACATCCACACCTGTGTTAATGGAGAAATCACTGAAACGATGCTAGCTGGTCCTTTTAAGGCTGCAATGAAGTTGAAATGTGTTTTGGGGGATAAAGTTCATTTCCTAGGCAAATATTGACTTTGAATTAATTGCTGTTAAGCTGATCACTCTTTATAATATTCAGCAGTCTATGCAAATTTCCGTTATAAAAACTGAAGCAGTAGACTTTGTAAAAATTAACAGTTGAATCTCTCAAAATGTTTGGCCATGACTGTATGATTTTACTGTGTGTCACAGTAAACGTCTCGGCAGGAAGCCGTGTTCACACCCAACTGGGTCGGATCCGGTCGGCACAAACAGTCACAGAGACGCTTAGCGTGACTCTGACTGATGGCTCAGCATCCAACCAGCATCAAATTCACTGGCATCCATTCAAATTGTGGGGAATGAAGGAAATCATGAGAAACGTGTACGATCAGCTAAATCTGAGCCGTTCACAGCCAGACTGGGCCACAGAACAACACAGAACACCTGAGAATGTGGGAACCTTTGAGAAACTCACTTTTCATTTGGTCCACTTTGGTTCTGATGATGGTATTTTAAACCAGAACCGCCCAGAGTGAATCTGGTGTTATGATCATTAAGCTGCAGGCGGTTTGCTTCACAGGAAATCACTCTGAGGCACGACAGCCAGGACCCGAACTTCTACGAGGTTTTTATTGAGAATCCAGGAGAAAACTTCAACCTGGAGCTGCTGCAGACTCATTCAGAGAAAGTTTGGTTCTGTGAGATTAGGAAAGGTCAGTTTATGTCCTAATTATCACTTCTGTAAATCTTCAGTCTGAACTTCCCATCATTCAGCTCGTTCACATCATAATTCATGTTTCACATTGAGATTGTTTATGTTTATTTCTAGATGATCATCCTAAATCTGGTTCCACTGAAGGTGAGATGCTTCATCTATTTACAACAAACCTGCACTGAAGGATTTTTATGATTAAAATGACATTTTATGAAGATATTATTCAATGAGCAAATTTCATATGATCATCAGAATTAGTTGGAAACAGACAGAGTTAAGTTTGACAGGATGACTTGGAGCTACTGGTTGTATTTTCATCATAACTGATTTATCTTTAATATTTCTGTGTTTTTGTCTCTGTCAGCTGGAAGATGTTCAACAGAAACTGTTACTGTGAAGAAAGAAGGTATGAAATCATAGAAACCATCGTTCTGCATGTGAATATTAGACATAACTGGCAAATAGAGTTTTCTACATTAATAAGTTAATAACATGCATTTACATTCAGGCCATGTAACGTGAAGAAATCAGTTTATTTTTAGTCTTTTTCTCTTTTTCATCAGAGGAACATTTTGTGGACAAACACAGAGAGACACTGATCCAGAGAGTGAGGAACATCGGACCCGTCTTAGATGGACTTTTACAGAGGAAGGTTCTGCAGGAGGAAACCTACAACTGGATCCGATCTCTGCCGACCTCCGAGTCTCAGCTGAGGGAGATTTTCTCCTGCCTGAGAGCTGCTGATGGCTGCAAAGACATTTTCCTCTCCATTCTTCAGGAAAAAGAGCCACACCTGATCGCCGACCTCCAGAGTAAATGCTGAGGAGGAACCAGGGACGGATCTACTGCGGCCAGCAGGTTCTGGTTCCTGCTGGCATGATGATACTTTTTAATGAGTAAAAACTGAAACATTTGAGCTTTTTAAAGGTTTTCATCAGCTGACCTACCAGAGGTTGGCTGCATGTGGAATTATCTTGTTTTTATTTCACGTTGAATGAAGCATTTTATTTTCATTTTTAATGAAATTAAATATTGAAGATGATTGAATAAACTTGAACTCATTTGGGTTTCCATTGGTAACAAACAATAACATTATTATTGTTGTAGTTTGTGAAATGTTCTTATCTAAACCAGGTTGTTAAAGTGTAACCGTGATGAAAGGTGTTGGCCGGGTCCAAACTGAAGTTCTGACCGACTTCCTGTCTCCAGGATTTGAACAAATCATCAGCCAATCACATTCCACCAACTAAGGAAACGTTTTTGAGATCAGTTTGGTGATACTTTATTAAAATCTTAATTCTTAAAGTAAAATGACAAAATCTCAAGACGGTTTCAGATTTTAAAGGTTAAAACTGGATCATTCCAAACACAGAGTGAACTAAGAAACACCAGTTACAGCACAGAGAGGCTAACAGGCTAACAGGTGTACAGACAGACAGGACAACTGTTAACAGATCTACCTGCAGGTAGATATATGCAGGTAGATCTGTGCAGGTATGATTTCCGTGGAGTTTCAGTGTTTGCGTCAGTTGACCCCAAACAGGACCGTGAAGGATTTACTGGATCTTTATTTAATAAGTTATCACCAGGTCACCACCAGTGTTGTATAAAGTACTGAAGTCTCAGAGTCTAGTAAAAGTTTAGTTTCCTCTCCAAAATATGACTTTGGTAAAAGTCCAAGTCACTGAATGAAATGTTACTTGAGTTAAAGTCTTAAAGTATCTGAAACGTCTTGTACTTAAGTATGGAAATTACTGTAAAAATTAATGTACTCAAGTAATGTAATGAAAAGTAAGTAAAACAAGGCAAATGCAGTTTGAATGGCATTTTTTATATTTTGGTAAACCTGTCAAATATAGTTAAAGTAATAAACACAACCAAGTGCAGGCAAAATTAAACCTGCTAATAGATAAACCTGCAGCATCATTAGGTCTTTACCTACAACACAAGGTAACTGAACCTGCTTTACAACTGAACCAGCTTCTTAGTTTCCCCTCCAGGACTTAGTATCTGACTCTCACAGCCAGTAAGGCTGAGCAGTGATATTAACCTGCTGTTGGAAACACTGAAGGATCTGAATGACGAAGAGTTCAGGGACTTTAAGACACATGAGTCCCTTTAGCAACTTCAGGTCCACCTTCACTCATCAGGAGATCCAGCTGGACTCGGCAGACCGGCAGGATACAATGATTTTCATTGTTGAGAGTTCTGGAAAAGAGTCTCTAATGGTGACCAGAGACGTTTTAGAGAACATCAGGAGGAAGGATTTGGTCCAGAAGCTAAGCAGCTGCTCAGCCTCCAGAGTTAAGCTGATAAAACCTGGAGAAATCAGTCTCACACGGTTCTTAACATGTTTCATGTGTTCATTGTTTGCTTTAACAAAGTGAGATCAGCAGTGTGATCACAGTCAGGAAGGTGAGTTAATGAATGAACCAGCATGTTGGGCTTCATCATGTCAGACAGCAGAGTGAGTGGCAGCTGCTGCAGCCAGAGGCGCCGCCAGTAATCTTGGGCCCCCTGACAAAAAATGTAATTGCCCCCCCCCCAACACAGCTGCTGTTACAATTTTTTGAGTCTATCTGACCCATCAAAAGTATCACAATATTAAAGGCTTGCATCTGCCTTCCTTTCTTTGGTCCAATACTGATAACTAGTACAATATGTTCTGCTAATGAATTTAACATGCAAGAGTAAAATTCAGTCTGCAAGTTGGTTGCTTAATTTTTTCTATTAGTTTTAGATACTGAAATGTCTCTCCAAGAGCAACAGTCAAAAGCAACATGCAAAATACACATAAAGCAATCCAGACTTTTCAAAAATTCTATGTAGTTGCATTTTATTCAAGCTGCATAACTTTAATAAAAAATATGTTTTCTCCGTATTTGTTAAAGTTGTCACCATGTCGTAGCAGTTTGTTATGAGACAGATCATCTGTGAAAACAATCAATATCCTTCACCTCCTACCTGAATTACTATTACTGGTTAAAGTGATGCACCGTTCTGACCAAAACAACCAATCAGAACCAGCAGGAGGGTCTTAGTGCTGTCAATCATCCTCATTCACTCCCTACTAAATGTGCTAATGGGGGAGAAACAACTAATCATTACAAGAAACCGTTTATCTGCAGTCATTGGTAGCTATGCTAACTAAACTGAGCATTCACAACAGGCTATGCTAACTACAGCACAGAGTGAAGGGAAGAAGGATGAGCAGCACCACATGAGATTGTGATTGACGGCACTAAAACTCTCCTGCCACTGACTGGTTGTTTCTAGCATTGGAAGAAAGCAGAGGAAATAATTGTATTGCACTTTATAACAACCAGTCATGTTAACTAGACATTCGTCTGCCAGTCTACCATTCTGACTGTGCAGCAAGGGACATTTTTGGAATGATATTTAAATAAATGCTGGAATATGATGACATTGTGTTTTGTTTTTGTTCTTTTTTTAAGTGACCACAATGAATTGAATCATCAATGACTATGAGAATGTCCAGAAGAGATTCACCAAGTTTGAATTCATGAAAAGGCTTTGGCCATGATTAACTATTGCAAGAACAGCTGTAATTTCTGAGCATTTCTGGACACCTTCAAAGAGCCGCTGCCAGAAAATGAAAACAAGAAGAAGATCTCCTGTTTTCAGAGCATTACAGGGAGACTATTACGAAGGAGATGGCTGAAGCAAAACATGTTACTGTTGAAAGAACCTGTTTTCTTAAGATAAAGAATCAGTATTTCAGAGTAACAATATACTGACCAGACATTAAACCCTCTGTTATCTTAGAACAAGTTATATTTTGTTTTATTCCAATGTACAAAGTGTTTGTTCTACAGTTATGATGGTAGTTATAACTATAAGTAGTCCAGTAAGTTTCACTTTATTTGAGGTAAGTCTTAATATCAATGACTCTGTTAGCATAGCATTTGACACTGTAATACTAAATTACATCTTTATAATTGTTGCTACTAGTTTCACTTTAATTGAGGTAAAAGTTAATATTAATGACCCCATAATGACACTTAATGACATATTCATAACTGGTACTACTTGTTCCACTTTAGTTGATATAAAAGAAATTCTTAATAAGTCTGTTATTAAATCATTTGACAGTGTAATAAAGCTTAATGAAATCTTTATTGCTTGTCCTGTTTTATTGTTGGGAGAGGAAATATTAATCATTGTTTTGATAAAGCTTTTGCTAGTGTAATAATTAAATCATTATGACAAATTTATGTTAGATCATTAACCATCATGTCACATCATGATGGTTAATGACAAGTTGTCATAATGACATTTTTAATAATGTCAACTTTGTATTAAAAGTGTCATGATTTACCGCATGACACCTAATGACAACAGTCATAAATATTCATGAAGACTTATTGATGTTCATGACAGTCTTATTCACCCCATTCAAATAAAATGTTACCTTAAATCTTAACTGCCAAAAACAATCTTCTAAAAGACAACATGATTCATTTTGTAACTGATAGGGCCCCGATTTTTTATTTCATTTCTATTAACAAAAATAAGTGAATAATTTCAGCCTGTCCTTCAGTTTGTCCTTCCAGCCTAAAAAGCAATAATCACAGTTTACTAATTTGTGTAAATTCAAAGATTAAACTCACAGCATCAGATTGTTGCTATGGAAACAGAACAATCTAACTATGAATATTGTTTTTTGAAGTTTTACAAAGTAAACTTGCCAGCTCCTTAAAATGTTGTATTTAAATGTTAAACAATTTAAAATCATTTAATGTATGTATGCCTAAAGAACTGAATAAAATTTAACAGCACTGATAATCTCAATAAACAAGTGTTACATTTATGTATCTGTGGTCTGTTTTAAAATATTAGTGTTTATGGGGCCCCTGGAACCTGGGGGCCTGATGGAGCCGCTGACTTAATTTGGATAAACAGAAGTGCAAATTTATTGTTTTTAGACTAGTTGTGTGTTTAAATAGCATTTCACTGGAGATATTTTCCCATAACATATAATTGCAACGTAATACTTTTACATTTCCCGTCAACTTAACATCTTTTAATACAAAAACACGGTGGACCTCCTCAACGCCCCGACCACCGGGCCTAGCAAGTTTTCTGGGGGAAACCCTGAATGCTAATTATCTTTGTTTAATTATAAACAGGGCAATACACATATAAACAACTTACATTGGTTTCAGAAATAATTATGCTATTATTGCTATAACAATCATTCAGCTTCATGTTAAAACTGCATGGAGGTTGTTTGTTGTGACTTATACTTTAATTCATAAAAGTATAAGTGCACCATCAGCCCCCCTCCACCACCCTGCAAGGATCAGTGTGTTCAGATCATGGATGGAAAGATTTTAAGGTAGTTTGTCTCCTTAAGTCCCAACTTAAAACAGCTTCATAGTTAATGCCAACATCAACTGACTCTATGACATTGCTGACTATTTGTTTTCTACTTCCAACATAAACAGGCAAAGACATCCAGAAATGTTTGTCCACCCCAGGCATCAGGTCCCAGTGATCATCAGTTCTTATGATGTCACATACGTGGCGAGTCCACAACGTCATTTCCATAAAAAACTCAGAAATGTTGTAACTTATCTCATAAATTTTCTAGAAAACTTAGACATTTTGGTCTAAGTTGTTGCTATGTTACTCTCTGTCATCTTGTCAAAGCATATTTTGCATGTTTGCTGTTTTAAAGTAAAAACATCTAGCTTTCAATTTCTTTTGGGCTCGATTGAATAAATTTATCTTCAGTAATAAGATTTGGGTCACTTTGTTTCGAAACATTTGCTATATTTAGCTGAGTTTAAGAGAAAATAAAAACTGTTTTTATTCAGCAAAGATGGTTTTTCTGAAAAAACCTCTGGATAAACTTGGTTTTACTTTTTGTTAGAACTTGGTTATGAAAACGTGAATATGTTGTGTTATCCTGTGTATGATAATATTTTTTACCCTGATAACAAATTAAAAGTCTCCATCTCCATCTACGGGCTACATTTGCATCATCGCTGTCTGCAGGAGCCACGGACAGAATCTGTCAATATCAAACTTTCAACTGACTTTGCTGCAGCCATAGATATAATATATTATGTCTTATATTATGTCTATGGCTGCAGGAGGAGGGATGGAGGGGAGGATCCGGTCGGAGCTCAGGCTCCGCCCACCGGCTTCCTGTCAGCGGCTGCGGGACAAACCTGGAGGATTTACTGTAACTTTATGGAATAACTGGATTCGTTTCTAACGAGCAGCAGCAGGTAAAAGCTTCATTATTAAACATTGAAAATATTGTTCATTATTTTCAGTCGTCATGTCGCTTCTACAGTTTCCTGGGTGACATTTTTAACTCTTTGCTGACGCTGATGAAACAAAAACCCAAGTTAGAAGTTTTAATGTAACGGACAGTGAGGTGAAGTGAGATCTAAGTTTCTCCTCAGCTGAGTTTCAGTTTAACTCTTTTGAATTGTCTCTTAAAGGGATTAAAAATAGATAAATCTGCTCTGTGTTCATCTATGACCGTTTGAATTTAAGTGACTTTATTGCAACATGTCTTCATCTTGGCGGCCGGAGCTTCAGCACCAAATGTTCGGCCGGATGTTGAAGCAATTTGGGTTTAGCGGCAGTGAGTCAAATGAAAAGAATCTGAAATCAGAAAGTTTCCATAAACCGAAAGAGATTATCACAAAACAAAAGAAAGAAATAATGAAAGTTCCACATGAAGATGTATGAGAATATATTTCATAAAACACAAAACACTGCAGAATCGCAGGTCTAGCAGTTTCTTTGGACCTGATTCTACTTGGCCATCAGTCCGAGACGAAAATCCTTCAGTAATGAATCACTTTCTAACGGTAACTCTCCTCCTTCTTCCTCCTCCTCTTCTCTCCTCCTCCTCCTCCTCCTCCTCTCCTCTTCTTCCTCCTCTTCCTCTTCCCTCTTCCTCCTCCTCTTCTCTCTCCTCTTCCTCCTCCTCCTTCCTTCCTCCTCTTCCTCTTCCTCTTCCTCCTCCTCTTCTCTTCCTCTCCTCTCTCCTCCTCCTCTTCTCTCCTCCTCTCTTCTTCCTCCTCCTCTTCCTTTCTCCTCCTCCTCTTCTCTCCTCCTCTTCCTCTCCTCCTTTCCTCCTCCTCTTCCTCTCCCTCCTCTTCCTCTTCCTCCTCCTTCCTCCTCCTCTCCTCCTCCTCTCTCCTTCCTCCTCCTCTTCTCCTCCTCCTCTTCCTCTTCCTCCTCCCTTCCTTCCTCTCCTCTCCTCTTCCTCTCCTCTTCTTCTCTCCTCTTCCTCTCCTCCCTCTTCTCCTCTTCCTCCTCCTCTTCCTCTTCCTCCTCCTCTTCTCTTCCTCCTCTCCTCTCTTCTTCCTCTCCTTTCCTCTTCCTCCTACTCTTCTCCTCTTCTCTCTATTCCCTTTTTCCTCTTCCGCTTTCCCCCTCCTCTTCTTCCTCCTCTTCCTCCTCCTCCTCCTCCTCCTCTTCCTCCTCTTCCTCCTCCTCCTCTTCGTCCTCCTCCTCTTCCTCCTCCTCCTCTTCTTCCTCCTCCTCTTCCTCCTCCTCCTCCTCCTCTTTATTTAACTCTGACACATCATAGTGTACAAAGAGCCATTTCAGCCAAAATGTAATGAACAACTAGCATCTTTATTCCCACATATATTTATTCATTTATACATTTATTTAATTTTGGCTGAAATGGCCATAAGCTCCACATCATCTTCTAATGTTATGGAATAAATAATGTTTCGCTATCAGTGGCAAAATACCTTTTAATTCACTGTTGAGAAGGATAAATAGATGTTTTTCACATGGCATCATTTTGCTAAAATGAAGTTAAAAATGTAAGAAACGTGTCAAATGTTATGGAAGAACAAAACCATTGGCCAGCCAGTTAAAAATAAAAATTACTAGAAAATAATTTGATTGTTGATTAGTATAAACAAATGGATACAACTGATTATCTATAGAAATGAATACATAGCAACAAACTTACTTTGCAATATGCAGACATAATCTTGTAAACTTCTAAAAACAATTGAATGGTTTATATATGGATATACAATAATTTCAAAATCTATTTAAATAAAATGCAAAATTATAGATATTATAAACAATTTGGGTTTTTTTCCATTTATTTACCACTGTACATGTGGCACTAATGACTCTTATCATAAAACTGTTATCCCCTTTTTGTCAGAATAATCATAAACATGGATGAGCTTTATGATGAATGACTTTTAAGTTAAACCACAATAAAACGTTTTACACAGTGGTGTAAATAAACCAGGTTTTTCTGTAGGACTGATGACTTTCTTCTCATTGTTAAACTTTTATTTAATCCAATAAAAGACCAATTCTTTTATCTCTTTGACTGTCTGATTATATCAAAAACAAATATTAAAAAATATAGAAAGTTCAAACTGACAAAGCGATTGCTACAGTGACAATTAAAAATGTTAAACTGAAACAATTGAAGAGATTAAAACAGGAAGTGATTAGGGCAGAGATCTTCATGTGGGGGTCACCAGTCTTTGACCTCCAAAGAGGTCATGTGAGATTTCTGAATAGATTAAAAAAAAATCAAAGTTATGTGTCTAAATACTCATTAACATGAATTTGATATGTAAGAAACTGATAAAATGAGACATAGAATATTGTACATCCATCTGAATTAAACACATTCAGTGAGTAAAAATCTCTTCAAAATTCTGCATTTAAAACAAATTCAGTTTGTTTTTGGCAATTGCATCAAAACGCCATCTCTATTTTATTCAAACTAATGTATTGAATAAAAAAGTGAAATATTTATATTAAAAAGGTTACAGGAAAACAACTTCTGACTGTTTGGGTTCAGATGGACATTCACAGCAGAAGAGACACAGGAAGTGAAACCGTTATTTCCTGTTTCCATTAAGACATGAGCAACATAGAATTACAAAATGTCATTTCATAATGAGGCAAAACGACTTTGAGTTATCAAAAAATAAGAAGAAACCAAGTCAATAAGCTTCGTGATCCAGAGCCAGTCAGTGTAACTGGTAACGTCACTATAGAGCAGAAACTGGACAGAAGGTCCCCCAGATTCTTCAACTCTAATGTGATGGACCGAGTTAAAAACAGGAGGAGTCACAGGATATTAATTTGAAAAATAGGGTTTTTATTTTAACCCACATTATAAAATGACAAAAAGATAAACTGAGCTCATAAAAGAGGTAAAAGAAACAAAACTGAACTCAGGCAAAAATGTAAACAAACTGGCTGCACAAACAAACATAACTGACCTAACAAAGTAATGACACACAGGGGTTTATATACTGGCTGATCAGACCAATTAAGACACATTAGGGGTAACTAAACAGAATACAATTACAAACGCAAAACAAATAACAGTACAGCTAAGTTTGGCTAAACTAAATACTCACAAAATGAAAAGCAAAAAATATTAAAGTTTAAATACTAATATTTACTTAAACTTATCTAAACAAGGAAACTATACATTTCCCCTGCCAGCAGGAACTAGTGGTGCAGGCCAATCAGCATTTAAGCTGCTGAGGCTCCATCTTTTGTCTGGCCACTCCAAGGAAGGTAAGAAAGAAAACAAAGTTAATATTATGCAAGCAAATTATCAAACTTTAAAGTTGATATAAATACACATGTTAACTAAATGTGTGCGCCAACATAAAGAACAAATGTATCCAAATCAACTAATAAATGTTTTACTGAAACTAAAGTGTTGTGGTTGAATGAAAAATAAATTGTGCATAAAAGTTACCGACTTCAGAGTGTGGCCATGGATTTGGCCATCACACACTCCCCCACTTCCTGATCTTCACTCGGGCGCCGAGAAAGGTAATCAGCAGCGGCGGCGTCTTTACCAGGGATGTAGTGAACCTTAAACCGAAATGGCTGCATTGCAAGATACCATCTGGTGATTCTTCCATTTGTGTCCTTCATTCTTTCTAGCCACTGGAGGGCTCTGTGATCAGTCTGAAGAGTGAATTCTCTTCCCAACAAATAATATTTGAATGAGTCAAGGGCCCATTTAATAGCCAAGGCTTCCTTCTCCACAGTTGCATATCGCCTCTCTCTTGGCAGCAGCTTGCGACTGATGTAGGCAACAGGATGTTGGTCCTCTGGTGGTCCTTGCAGACTTGACTTCAGAGTGTGGCCATGGATTTGGCCATCACATCTAAACTAATTGAGTTGTATGTTTGTTTTTGGAGCAAACATTTTTGTTTGTGCTGCTTTTGCTTTGAAGATATTAACGTTTTAAGGTCATAAGGTCAACCAGTGCCCCACATTACCCAAATTTAACAAAATTGGTGTCAAATGTTTGTGCAGTAAAAACCTTCTTTGTGCTGCTATCATTTTAAAGATGATAAAAACATTGTAGAGGTCATCAGAGGTCTTTGCAGCATGAATGCTGAAGTTTTTGTGTTTTATTGTCCAGGTTGGAACGATGGAGACGGTGGAGCTTCTGGTTGAAACCCTGCAGCTGCTGAGCCTGGAAGACTTTGCAGAGTTCAGGACTTTGGCTGATGCAGAGCCGAGCTTGGTGACCTGCAGCAGCCTGGAAGCAGCAAACGTTCAGGATGTTGTGGATCTGATGGTGAAGAGCAGCAGTGGAGAATGTGTGGAGGCCGTCAGAACCGTTCTGATGAAGATGGACCGATTGGATCTGGTGCAGAGATTGTCAGCTGCTGACTCAGGAGCAAAAGGTGAAGCAGAGCAGAGAGAAATGTTTCAGGAAACCTTGTTGGGAAATGTAACTTATTCTGATCAGTGAAAGTTGCCCAGATAAATGAAAACATGTTGGAAAAGTTTTGTTGCTTCTGCTGATCTGTTTCTGTTTTTCTCCTCAGATAAACTGTCTGTTGATGAAGGACGACTTTCACTGGACCAGAGGGTCAGTAAGGCTGCAGAGGTCAACTGTGACTCAGATGATGTGAAATTATCTGAAACACAAACTTAATATTTACATTATAAATTAAATTTTAGGTCAAATCTTGGTGCAGATTCAGTTGCATTAAATGTTGAGGGAACTTATGATTTCTTAGAAAAGTTTAAAGAAACTAAATAAAATCAAATGTTTATTAGGAAAGTCAAACTGTTTTTATATGATGTAAGTGATGATTTGTAAACGTTACAATCAATATAAAGATTTTTTTTCCATGTGATTTTCTTTTTCTTTGACTCTCTTAGGTTGAAAAGCTGAGCAGTGATTTTATCCTGATGTTGGAAACACTGAAGGACCTGAGTGATGAAGAACTTCAGGAGTTTAAACGACACCTGAATCAGCAGAAGCTGGAGGAGAATGAAGACTGGCAGGAGACAGCAGACCTGGTTGATGTGGTGATTTTCATTATGCAGATTTACGGAAAAGAGTCTCTAATGGTGACCAGAGACGTTTTAGAGAACATCAGGAGGAAGGATTTGGTCCAGAAGCTAAGCAGCAGCTCAGCCTCCAGAGGTAAGATGATAAAACCTGGAGGTTTAGAAATCAGTCTCACACGGTTCTTAACATGTTTCATGTGTTCATTGTTGGCTTTAACAAAGTGAGATCAGCAGTGTGATCACAGTTATGAAGGTGAGTTAATGAATGAACCAGCATGTTGGGCTTCATCATGTCAGACAGCAGATTGAGTGGCAGCTGCTGCAGCCAGGAGAGAAACACAGTTAAACCAGACAGACAGACAGACAGACGGACACAGACGGATCATCAGTGGAGAACATGAGTTACTGCAGATCAGATCCAACCAGGAAAATGGAACAGAAAGTTAAATGTTAAAATAAAAGCAGATCAAACTTAAGTGGAGAGCAGTATGAGACAATAGCTGAGTGGGTCAGTTGGAATAAGACGCAGCTTTTGCAAAACCCACTCCGACTATTTTATCCATAGATTTTAACTGGTCAGATGTGAAACTTTTCTCCTTCCTGTTTTCTCCTCAACCTTCTGCAGGTCAACGTCGTTCTGCTCTGAGCCACAAAGTGAGTAAAGAGACATCAGGAGTTTATTTCATGTCCTTCAGCTGAAAGAGTTTAAAACAAAGATCATTTATAACCTCTAGGATTTAATGTCAGTTTGGCTCTGAGGAAATACGCTGCAGTTTACTAATGTGATGAATCTTAGCCTCCATGTTTGTGATTTTCCCCTGAATGAAGCAGCTTTTTATATAATGAACTGAATGTTTCAGGTGGCGACGATGGCAGTTGTTAGACAGCAACTCCTGGAAACTCTGGACAAATTAACACACGAGGAATATTTTGTAAAACTTAAAGAAAGTTTATCAGACTTTACATTACCAGAAATGAAGGTCACCAGATGTTACACTTCACGAAGAATTGAGTTCAAACCAGAGAGAGCAGAACTTGTTGATGAGCTGATGGAGAAATTTGGCCGTCTGTCTGTTAAAATGATGGATAAGTTTTTGATTAAAATAAACAGAAAAGATTTGGCTGAGAATCTTGAAGGTAAGAAGCAAATCTGTTTAATTTTGTTTGTCTGATGTTTTGTTTGCAAACCATAAAGTCAAAACTTCTATTTATTGCAAGTTGAGGTTTTTTTTTTGTTTGTTTTTTTTTGCATTCTTAATTATTCTTTCGTCACAAAATGTTTGGACAAAATTTTCTTAATCTTTTGTAATTTTTTGTTGCATTTTGATTAAAATCTGTTTGCCATTTTATTTACGTATTTAATTTTATTTTCATCAGATGAATCTTCTGAGGATGAATATGAAATTATAAGACGTGTAAGTACAACTGCATTAAGCACAGATTTAGTTCAATGGATTAAGTTTTAAACATAACCTTTTGTCATAAATTTAGCTAAAGTAATGCTTTGAACCTGTGTTTTTTTTTTGGTTTGTTTTTTTGCCTGTTTGGTTAAATGAAACATGCTATTGCTCTCACCACATAAATTCACTTGGACTTGCTGCCGTAGTAAAGCATGGAAGGCACCTAGTTTTCAGTAGAACTTTTTGTTATGGGTTTATTTTTCTTCTGACAGGCTGAGACCAGCATGTCAGAGGAGGATGTGCTGCTCTCAGCCTCCTGGCTGCGTTCAGTTTGTCCTAATGTTGAAATCGACTCAAAACCTTCAGTGATCAACGTGTCGCATCGCTGCTCTAGCAAAGCACGAACAGTTCAGAAACTATGTGAAACAGGAAAAAAGCTAATTATTAACTGATTAAGTTGTGTTTTAGGTTGTTCTTGAAATACTATCAGTCACGGCTGATGGTTGAACCCATTGATTCTTTACAGCTGACAGCTGCTCCCCTTATTATGTTGCACCAAAAAAACCCCAACAAAAAACACTAAATAATTGTAGCACATGTTAAATTATGTGTCAGAAGAGGGCTTAGGAAATAATAAAAAATAAAAGTCATTGACCAAAATGTACTTGGTGCCAAGGAGCAAAAGGGACTCAAATCCGCCCAGCCGCCCAACATGGCTGGAGCTCAGCACACAGCATGTCTCTCTCATCGCTGTAATTACTGTGAGTGAGCTACAGATATGAATCGCTGGACTATCGGAGACGACAATTAGCCCTCTCATACGCTTCAAACGGTTTTAGGCTCGTTCTTAAGGATCCTGAACGGGAAGGAGTTGTTCGGACTGCTGGGTGTCTCATAAAGATAGAAATCTGATCTAGCAGTTAGGAACCACACAGACGCTACGTGGGTGACTTGGTCTTGAACGGACAATCACTTTACTTTGATTTTCACTTTTTTTTTCTTTTTAACTATGGACTGTAAAAATAAGAGCAAAACATACCCCACATTTTTCACAGAAGGTAATTGGGTTAAACCAGTATAAATACTGTTACGCATGGTATTAGTTTGGCCATTTTAAAATGAAGTTTAACTGAGCAATTCAAAATAAAAGCCCCAATATTCCTCCCAGATTAATGCACTGCCTTATGTGGTTCACTAATATTAGCCCTTTCCATAAAATAAGCAATTAAGCTATTTCTTTTTAGCCTAATGCACTCCACAAGGCAGTACATTAGCATTAGCCTTCTCCATAAAATAGCATTTTAGCTTTTTTATATATATATTAGCCATGTTTAGTATACTGAGTGGAGGAAGTCAATGTAAGACAACAGTCTAGTGATACTCCACATGCTACTGACACCATTTAGACTAACATTAGCATTTTGACTCATTTTAGCTTATACACTAATTTTAACATACTGAATGGAGTGAGTCCATATTAATCAACATGCTTGTGACTCTCCACATGCTACTGACTGCATTTTAGCTAAGCTTAACATAAAATGCTGCATACCTGCACACTCTGGCAGGCCCTGTTTTAAAGGCTCTGTTTTAATTTCTTCTGAAATGTTCTAGTTTCTCTATGAATCTCCAGATTCCTGTGGTTTTCATCAGTCTGAAGCTCCTTTGTCCTAACAGTAAAAGTTTACTTCACCTTTTGTCCTGTTGGTGTTTTTCCAGATAAAACTGTGATAGAGTTCAAACAGACACCAGAACACTTTGAATATTTGAATTGGGTTTTTGATTTGTAATTGTCAGTCACTGATTTCTCCGGGTCGCTCTTGAAAAATAAAACATTTTAAATCTCAATGAGACATTCCTGGTTAAATGACGGTTTCACACAGACATGGTGAACATGGAGTCAGCATTGAGCATCAGGGACCAACCTGACAAACTGACTCCAGTTAGTAATAACTTTGAAAAAGTGTAACTTTGTTTAAAAATACTCTAAAATTCCCCCTGGAAAGATTTTAAAAGTAGAACAAACAATCTCTCCAAATTAACAAGACTCTGAATTTTGTTGGTTATCTCATGACATCACCAAATCAGGAATTTGTGACTTTGTGAAGAAATTCCACAGATAATTCTGTGAATCACATGAAATCTGCTGTATTAGTATTTAGGAACAGACATCATAAATTAACTTATAAATATGCTTCTGTTTCCAGTGTAGGCTTGAAATATCAATGTCAAAGGAACATCAGAAACTTTCTGAGGAGCTTCAGAAGTTGACCTGGAAGTCTTTTGAGAAATTCAAGTCATTTCTTCGGTTTTCGTGTTTTGAAAAAAGTCTTCCACAATTACCAAAGTCCCGTCTAGACGAGGCGGCTACGCCACAGTACCTGGCTTGGCTGATGCTGACGGAGTTTTTTTTTTCGGATGTGTGGGGGATGGTCAGGGACGTTCAAACCGACATGACTGAAATGGACCGATGGCTGACTGAGAACGGCTTTAAATCACAAGGTAGGAACTTCATTGATGTGTAATATTTCTGAATTAACCCTTAGATTTTATTTTACGTCTGTTTCCTCCTTCCTGTCAAAAACTGTCTCAAAAGAGTAAAAAGTCCCCAAAGGAAAATCTCTTTATTTCCATAAAAGCATCAGTATGACTCCATCAAGCTGAAGGATAATAACACCAAGAATAAAGTTAAGAACTAACCATATTTATTGTTACATAAATAAAGGGCCCTGTGACAGACCGACGATCTGTCCAGGGTGACCCGCCTCTCGCCTGAATGTCTCACTGGAGACATTTCCTCCTGACCCCACTGAGGACAAGGTGTTGGAAAATGGATGGATGGCCATAAATAAGAGGATTTCCTGTTAACTTCATGCTTTCGTTGTCAATCCAATAACATCTGACCCGAATTCAAACACCACTTCAGACAGACAAGCCTGTGTAAAACATTACAGTTGTTCACTGCAAAATGATTTTATGCAATTCAAGCCTAAGATCACAGTCCAAACAGGATCAAGTCCCAGATATTTAAGATCAGTGACATGGAATGTGAATGTTCTGGGAAGAGACCTAAAGATGAAATGGAGGACATACAAACACAAAATAAATGGAACATTTTTAGTCCTTACAAACACTAAAGGGAGACAAATCATGCAGAAGATTGGTGGACTAACAAAAACAAAGAAAATCAAACTCTATAGGACAGCAGGAAGAAGTGATAGAACTGTAAAAACAAAATACAAAAAAATACTGAATGCTTATAAAAACCCCTCAGTCAAATCAATCTAAAACAAATTAAAGACACAGCTAACCTGCGTCGCATAAGACACTCGAGGTAAAATCCCGAGTATCTAGTGTCACCCCATCCAACTAGATCAACAATATAAAAGACAACAACATTTGATGGGTATTTTCTTGAACCTTCATTAAAAAGAACCACAGACAACGCATGTGAATTATTATGACAAAGCTTTTGCAAATGGAGAAGACTCAACAAACGGCTTCTACAAGCCGTTCACCGAGCGTTCTGCCAACCTTTGGTTACAGCTTGTCTTTTATTATCAAACACAAACAGGGAGGATGGGGGACGGAGGACAGCACAGACAATATTTATCACTGCACACAGGCAGTTTCTAAAGTAGGGAGTATCCAGTTGATAAGACGACACCTGTGAAGCATAATTTAAGGTCTGGGAAACAGACAGTTAACTGTTTCACATGAAGATTAACAGGCAGACGTGGCCTTCAGGTCAGTTTATACACACAGAAGAAAGAGACACTTTAAACTGAACATTAGACTGAATATGAACTAAAGTAATAACAAATGATAATATCAAAAAATCTCTAACAACATTCAATAGTCTGATTAAAAACTCAGATGTGTAAAACCTGCAGTGTCGAATATCCACATGTCCAGGCAACATCAGTAGAGGATAAAAACACCACATCAGCACAGACTGTATCATTAAAATGATCGATTTCAAACAGTTTTACTCCACAGCCCAACACACACAGGAAAATGACACTTAGCTACTTCCCTTTTATGGAAGCTTTGGCTGTAAGGAGGGAGCAACACCTTGTGGTACCAACTGTTAAACATCAGAACTTTTATTTTGTTTTAAACATCCATCCATTTTCTAACATCCTTGTCCCTCAGTGGGGTCAGGAGGTCCTGCTGCCTCTCCAGCTAACATTCTGGGCGAGAGGCTGGTCACCTGGACAGGTGGCCAGTCAGTCACAGGGCAACACAGAGACACACAACCATACAGACACACACACACACACACACACACACACACACACACACACACAGGGAGAATTTGGAGAGACCAATTAACCTGACAGTCAAGTTTTTAGACTGTGGGAGGAAACCAGAGTACCCAGAGAAAACCCACCATGCACAGGGAGAACATGGAGACTCCATGCAGAAAGACTGGGGCCGGGAATCAAACCCAGAACCTTCTTGCTGCAAGGCAACAGCTCTACCAACTGCACAACTGCGCAGCCTGACCTTAAACATCTTGACTGGTTATCCATAAAATACCACATCAGCTTCAAGCTTCTCATCTTCCAAGCTCTAGTCAACTTCCATTAAAGCCAGTTGGAAAAATGTTGTTGCTGTAATGAAGTGGTGAAGTTCAAACTAGGTTAGCGGTTCTCACCGTGGGCGTACCACCTGTTAGAAAAATTATGTTTGTTATCATTCTTACATTTGTAATTTTACTAGTTTTGCTATTTAGAAGTTTAGTGTTCAAATTTGTTGAAACTGTGGAGACAATTAAATCTTCCTTAATCAAGCCTGTGTTTACAGATGGTGACTTAGATCTTCCTGGGATAGTCCTGAGCTGTAAAACATGTCTATGTGTTAATTGAGTATCTGTGTCTCCCCTCTGTCTGTTTGAATCCACATTCCTACTCTGTCGGAATTTACATCCTACTGCGAAGGTAGGATGTGGGTTTCACCCCCCCCCCCCCCCCCCCCAGTCCTGTTCACACCTTATCTTGCCTGCTAATAAAAGAGACAAACAAACTGAAGAGGGCAGAACACATGGTGAGCGGCTTGGAGAAGCAGTTCATTGTGTCGTCTCCTTCTGCAGAAGTTTGGTTAAACACTCATATACGTTGTCTGTGGTTCTCCTTTTTATTGTAGGTTTAAGAAAATACCTAACACCGCCCCCCAGGGGGCGTTCAGAGGACGGCAGGGGGCGCTGGTGGACATTTTTAAAAAAGGGGGCGCTGGGATGCTTAGGGGGGCGTTTGGTCGAAGGTAAACTTTACACCTTAAATGCACAACAATACCAGTTTAGACTTGAGCAACTTGGTAAAACTGTATTGTGCAACATTAAAACATGCTTGGCTGCAACATGGCGGCTCTTCTTCTATTCAGTGTTTGTAGCTTCTGTTAGATAGAGATCGTTCATTTTATAGCGTTAACACCGGAGCTGTAAGTGGTCCGATATGAAACGGGTGATAGATCAACACAGCACTTTTGCATTTCAATAATCAGAATGCAGAAATTGTTTTCGTTGTTTTAAAAGGTTTATGTCAGTCTGCCTTTTCCCCATCGATACGTTTCCCGAACGCTGCGCACCATAAGGGGTAAAAAAAATTTTCAAAAAAACAATCACACATTGCGCAAAACTCTGAAACAGGAGAAGCGGGAAATAAAACTGAGCGACGAACTAAATGTGAATTATGGCATAAAACAGAGAATCTGACGCTGAACAGTGAAAAATCAACACATGATGTGAAACATGACGATTAGGCGGCGCAGCAGGTGATGAGTGAAGATTATTGATGGACAATAAACGATAAAATAAATGTAGCAACAGGAAAGAAACTAAAGTGGACATAGCAATAAACCAAGAGATGATAATACTAATCAAAGGAAACTAAATGGAAATGAATGAAGAACAAAATGCAAGAATAAACTAAGAAACTAAATTCAGAGGAATAAAATGGTATGGCAAGACCTTTCAAGCAATAATGAATACAGAGGACTGTATGGCAAGAATAAACAGACACAATTTCCAGATAAAAGATAAAATAATATTGTTGAAGTGCCATGGTGTTTGCTGAGACCATATCTAGTACTGAGAATAAATACATATTACAGACCATAACAGTAAAGAACTTATCATTTATTTATGATTTTAATTATATTTGATGCATTTATTTATTCTATATTATTTTTCATGTCAGTGTTAATGTCATGAGGCTGATGACTCCATGACACTTTCAGTTTGACTCATTAGGATTTGATGAAGAACCAGATTTGTTCTTTGTCATTTCTGTCCATTAAAACTATTAATCTATAATCAATAGACAGGTCTCTATATAAAGATATAATCAATGTTTCTGTCTCATATTTGTATGGCATTAAAATGATCTGGAACTTTAGTTTTTCCACTGAAAGCTCTGGTTTGCACATTAAATGCCATGTGGGTGAAGTTTTACGGATGATGCTCTGATGTCCCATCATCCTGAAGGCAGCACAGAGCTGCACCACCAGAAACTGACAAACACTGAAGAGAAGAGTTATGATTAATGTAGTTACAGTTCTATCCATGTTTATGATTAATGTAGTTACAGTTCTATCCATGTTTTATGATTAATGTAGTTACAGTTCTATCCATGTTTTATGATTAATGTAGTTACAGTCTATCCATGTTTTATGATTAATGTAGTTACAGTTCTATCCATGTTTTATGATTAATGTATTTACAGTTCTATCCATGTTTTATGATTAATGTAGTTACAGTTCTATCCATGTTTTATGATTAATGTAGTTACAGTTCTATCCATGTTTTATGATTAATGTAGTTACAGTTCTATCCATGTTTTATGATTAATGTAGTTACAGTTCTATCCATGTTTTATGATTAATGTAGTTACAGTTCTATCCATGTTTTATGATTAATGTAGTTACACTTGTATCCATGTTTTATGATTAATGTATTTACAGTTCTATCCATGTTTTATGATTAATGTAGTTACAGTTCTATCCATGTTTTATGATTAATGTAGTTACAGTTCTATCCATGTTTTATGATTAATGTAGTTACAGTTCTATCCATGTTTTATGATTAATGTAGTTACAGTTCTATCCATGTTTTATGATTAATGTAGTTACAGTTCTATCCATGTTTTAATGTTGCAGAGCTCAGTCGGTTTGCAAATAGTTCAAAGTTTAAACTGGCATGTTGTTCATCTTTTATCTGGTCGCTTTGTATAATATTTAACAACTAGACAATGGCAAATAATAATATTTTTTCCTCTCTGATTGGCTGCTGTTAGGCCTACTGATTTTAACTTGAATGTTCATTGCATTTTTCTTAGACAGCTGTGAAAATAATTTCTATTCCCATGACTTTTTTGTTCTCTGGGAAATTATTTTTGATGATAAATATTGAAACAAGCATAAAAATCAAAACATCTACAATAGTGATAGTAATATTAATGATAAAATAATGGTCAGTGCAAAGTAGCCTACAGATTCTTTGGTGGGCGGTGAGGGACCTGGATTACGGCTGGGGGGGGCGCTGGGCCAAAAGAGGTTGAGAAACACTGGTTTAGATGATACAACTTCTGCTAATCAGCATTTTACTGTTTTTCTCCTCAGATAAAAGTTCTGTTGGTAGAAAACCTTCTCTGGACCAGGTAAGTGCAGCTGCAGAATGTGACTGCAGAGGTCAGTCAGCTTCAAATATGATGATGATGGTGATGATGATGATGATGAATGATGATGATGATGATGATGATGATGACGACATAATATTATTTTATTTATTTAATCTGTAAAATGACGTCTTGGTAAAATCCAGATACCTGGTTCAAGTTTGGTTGCATTGAATGTTGAGGGAAATTTAGTTTTCCTAGAAAAATAAAAATAAATAAAATCCCATTTATTGTTTTTATTTTATTATTTATTTAAGCTTTTTTTAATGTCCCATAAAGCGCTACATACAATTGATGTAATATTGTTTAATAGATCAAATATTGCTTAGGAAGGAACCCCTGGTTTTTTTTGTCTTTTACTGTAATAGACGGAGAAGCAGAGCAGTGATTCTTACCTGATGTTGGAAACATTGAAGGATCTGAGTGATGATGAACAGGAAACATTCAAGAGACTCATGAGTCCCTATTATAACAAACTGTTCTGCGAGGATCCCTATTTCAAAAAATCGTTCTCTGGGAACATTCTAGAGACAGCAGACCTGGAGGATACAGTGATTTTCATCATGCAGACATGGGGCAAATACTCTGTAATGGTGGTCAGGAGTGTGTTGAAGCGCTTCAGGAGGAAGGATTTGGTCCAGAAGCTAAGCAGCAGCTCAGCCTCCAGAGGTAAGATGATAAAACCTGGAGGTTTAGAAATCAGTCTCACACGGTTCTTAACATGTTTCATGTGTTCATGTTTTGCTTTAACAAAGTGAGATCAGCAGTGTGATCACAGTTATGAAGGTGAGTTAATGAATGAACCAGCATGTTGGGCTTCATCATGTCAGACAGCAGATTGAGTGGCAGCTGCTGCAGCCAGGAGAGAAACAGAGTTAAACCAGACAGACAGATCATCTATCAATCAATCAAATCAACTTTTATTTGTACATTTCAGCAGCAAGACATTTCAAACTGCTTTACATCACAACAAACACAAAAACACAGAGCTAGTAACATAGAATCAACAATCAAAACATCACATTAAGTCAAGTGTCGTCACTAAATTCCTAATTTATCATGTTTCAAATAAAACCGACCAGCTGGTTTTAGTCTGGATTTAAAGGAGCTCAGTGTTTCAGCTGTTTTACAGTTTTCTGGAAGTTTGTTCCAGATTTGTGGTGCATAGAAGCTGAATGCTGTTTCTCCTCGTTTGGTTCTGGATGCAGAGCAGAACCAGAACCAGAACCTGAGGGGTCTGGAAGTTTTATTCAACAACAGCAGATCTTTAATGTATTGTGGTGCTAAACCGTTCAGTGATTTATAAACTAACATCAGTATTTTAAAGTTTATTCTCTGAGCTACTGGGATCCAGTGGAGGAACTGGTGTTATGTCTCCATCCTCCTGGTTCTAGTCAGAACAGCAGCAGCAGCTTCTGGATCAGCAGCAGCTGGAGGATTAATTTGTTAGTCAGACCTGTGAAGATGCTGCTGCAGGAATCAATGTGACTAAAGTTAAACGCCTGGATGAGTTTCTAGATCTGAGACATCAGTCCTCTGATCCTGGAGATGTTCTTCAGGTACTACCAGAGGTTTTCAAGGTGTGGGAGATCCAGTCCCTCCTCTGATTAACCACTGGCATCAAATAATAACAAAACACCTTAGTAATGTGCCTGGTGAACTTGAACTCTTCCAGTCTGAGTTTTCCAAAATGAATGTCCTGCCAGCAATGATATGCTAAGCTAGTGGTTTGATAAAAGAGGCTAATGGCTGCTGGCCAACAGCTGTTGCATTTGACAGGATCCTGATCGTCTCTCTTCAACCCTAAACATTATTCAGTAATGCCACCACTTCTCTAAGCACTTAGCTGAGCCGATATTGATGACTTGATTGGGAAAATATCAGCCAGAGATCAGAGACCTAAAACACATGAAGGTAACCAGAACAACTTCAGTTAAAACTGATGAAACACCTTCTGGTTTCAATGAGATGCCTCCCTTTCAACTGAAATGATGAGAAAATATTTGATTACTGCGTATAAAAGCTTTTCAGTAGTTTATGTGACAGATTTTTACTAATTCATATCAAACTTTTTACTAGTTTTTTAACAGCAGTGTTTTGCAAAATGTTCACCGTAGCATGTGAAAGAGTTGATGTAGAAGTTAGTCTTGATTTATGTCACCTTGTAACTTTTCACTGAACCTTTAAACAGGCGTTTTCATTACTTTGGACTTTTTTCCATTATTATATTGAAATGCTGACAAACTGCAATCCTTCTGGGTTTTACTGTATTTTTTTGTCGACCACGGCTGCTGGTCAATTTTCATAAAGTTGATTTATACAATGAAACGTCAAAATGTATGAAACAGTTCAGCCATTTTCTTTACCAAGTTAGACTGACTAATCATACTTTCAGTATGTCTGTGTTTTTAATTGTAATTTTCCATAAACAGGTTGCAGTTTTGAACTGTAAAGTTTTTTGTACGTTATGGTTGATTTTTCATTTGTTTTACTCAGAGATGCCGTTGGGGAAACAATTTGCTCAGATCCATAAAGTGAGTAAATCCAGATTTTCCAGATCAGAGGACATCAGAGGATAATTATTATGTTTATTCTCGTCTCTCTGTGAAGAAACGTCCTGAAAGATGTTCTTGAATCTCCAAGGTGGCGACCATGGCAGCTGTTAAAGATGTTCTTCTGGAAACTCTGGAGGATTTAAATGGACCTGAATTCATGGAGTTAAAACTGTTACTGCAGTTCACAAAATTCCAGAGAAATCTTCCACAAATCCGATGGGATAAACTGAACTCAGCAGACAGAACTGTCATGGTGGATGTTCTGACCAATAAATATGGAAAACAATCTGTGGAGATGATCAGGGAGGTTCTATTGGACCTGAACAGAACCGATCTGGCGCTGAAGCTGCCTGAGACCAGCTCAGCATCTAAAGGTACCAGATGGTTGGATCTTTAACATCTGATGAAAGTCAAACATCAATCAGAGCTTCAATCTGGATCAGTTAGTCTCTGTTTTCTAACTGATCCAGAATAAAATGATTTGAAACCAGAATCTGTGAAAACTGATCAATGTTTCATCTTTTCCTCAGAGAAACTTCCTATGAAGCTGAACTCTGCTTTACTCCAGAAAGTGAGTTATGTCAGTTTTAATGTAATAAATGTGATGTTTATCCTGAGGAGTTTGTTTCTTCTAGAGCTGAATCAGCTTCTGGTTGCTGCTCATGAAGAAGAAACTCCTGTTTAATGAAAAGAGCTGTGATGTGTTTCAACTGAGAGATGATGAGTTTTTATTCACCAGGTGGAAAAGTTGGAGTTTGTGACGGAGCTGCTGCTGGAGACACTGGATGAGCTTGATGAGGAAGAACTAAGGATGTTCTGGGAAACCACACGAATAACGTGTCGATATCACTATAGATACATGCCGTCTTGGCAAACCAGTTTTCAAAATGTGCGATACGTTGTGGCAGGTTTGGTTCTGTCTTACTCCCACCAGTCACTGGAGGCGACCATGAATGTTTTGAAGCAGATGAAGAAGGACGATCTGGTAGAGAAGCTGTCAGGCAGAAGCTCAGGACCTAAAGGTTCAACATCTCAGACTAAAACATCTCAAACTTCTCAGAATGGCTGATAACAGTGTTGTGATGTTTTGATCACATTGTATTATGTTGCACAAAGAAGTGATGGTCAGATGTGAAACTTTTCTCCTTCCTGTTTTCTCCTCAACCTTCTGCAGGTCAACGTCGTTCTGCTCTGAGCCACAAAGTGAGTAAAGAGACATCAGGAGTTTATTTCATGTCCTTCAGCTGAAAGAGTTTAAAACAAAGATCATTTATAACCTCTAGGATTTAATGTCAGTTTGGCTTTGAGGAAATAAGCTGCAGTTTACTAATGTGATGAATCTTAGCCTCCATGTTTGTGATTTTCCCCTGAATGAAGCAGCTTTTTATATAATGAACTGAATGTTTCAGGTGGCGACGATGGCAGTTGTTAGACAGCAACTCCTGGAAACTCTGGACAAATTCACCAAGGAGGAATTTGTAAAGTTTATAGGAAGTTCACCAACGTTTTCAACAATATTGAATTACATGTCATTTAGAGAAGGAGTTATTGATAATATAATGGAGGAGTTTGGCCAGCAGTCTTTGGAGATGATCAAAGATCTTCTGATTGAAATTAACAGACAAGATTTGGCTGAGGATCTTCAAGGATCTGGTGAGAACCTGATCTCTGTCTCTGTCTGTGGTTTGCTTTGGATTTTTCTTTTACTTAATGAAATGTTGCTTCTACAATATTTTCTGAATATCTTATAATTATTTTGTATCTTTTTAAATCAAAATCTGATTGTTTAAATTTATTTATTTGTATTTTCATTAGGTGAATCTTCTGTGGATGAAGATGTATTTCTGAAGCCAGTAAGTGTGATTTGATTCAACACAGATTTAGTTCAGCGGATTCAGTTTTAAACAGCTTCTAACCTTTTATCATCATGAATCATAAAATTAACAAAAACAATAATTTTCAACTCCTTTTTTGAGATGTGTGGTTAAATAAAACTGTCTTTGCTCAGATAAAGTTCTGCAGCTCTCAGGACATAAATTAATTTCTGTATTAATCTTCATATTCCTCTGGTCTTCATCAGTCTGAAGCTCTTTTGTCCTGACAGTAAAGGTTTAGTTCACTGTTATGTCCTCTGGTTTGGTCCAGGAGAATGAGGGACGAAGATGAACCGACAGGGATAAAAAGTTTCAGGGAGACTCAGGTCAACATAATGAAACCATCCTGATAGAAAAATAAGAGAAACTTATGAATGTTTTCTCTCAGTTAGACAGGAAGAGGCGGAGCCTATAGATGCAAAGCATTACCTCAATGCAAAGATCAAATGTCCACAAGGGGATTTAGCACCAACCTTCTGTCCAACCTGGTAAAAATGTGGCATTGAGCCTTGAGGTGGTCAGGAACCTGCAGCTGTTGGCAGTAACACAGTTTTAAAAAGAAACACCTGGATCTTCTGGAAATCAGAACGCGAGAGATTTTAGAAGCAAGAGAACAAGATTAGCATGAATTTGAGAATTTGGTTGGATGATACAAGAAATGTCTGTGAAACACATGGAAACTGCAGAATTATTACTGACAACCAAACATTATAAATAGATTTAAAAAGCTGTTTTTATTTCCTGTTGTTTCAGGAAACATCTTTAATGGGCACGACTGATCCGGACCAAATGCAGCTGGAGACACACATTTCACCAGGTAGGAGCTTCATGCATAATGTTTCTGATTGAAGCTCTAGATCTCATCTTCCATCCACTGCCTGCTGCAGCAGGCAGACGTGTTGTGGAGAAAATGCAGTGAAATATTTACTGTATAAACTGAAAATTTCTCTATTTTTTCCACTTTAATGAGTTGTAAACTGTTACTCATCCAGTTTATTAATCACATCATCAAACGGACCAAAATATAAAGTTATGCGGCATTGTTAATATTTTAATTTGTAGAACTGACAGTTAGTTACAACAACCTAAATCAGACAAAAGGAAAGAAATGTAAATTTTTTTCACTAAAACTTCATATGTGTGTCTTAATGAATTTTGGTTAAAACAATCTTCTTCATTCAGTGAAGTTACTCAGAATAGTAATATTATTAAAGTGTAGTAAAAATAAACCAAATACATTTTTCCAAAAATGTTACTCAAGTAAATGTGACTCTTACAGAGCAACTGATGGTAACACCGTTAAGTTGTGAGCTTTGTCCTGCAAACTCCCAGTTCAGTTGATGTAGAAGGAGACCAGTGACCACTGGGCTGACGGGACGAGCAGAGGGGATTACAGAGGGTCGGGTCAGGGGTCAGGGGTCAGGGGTTGGGCTCAGAACCCGCTGAAGCTGTTGGCAGGTCTCATTAGTTTTGAAGTTATTTTTCAGGATTTCATTCCATTTTTCTCATTGTTCGTCCATTAATCTGATTTGATTCCTCATTTGTTGTTCAATATACAGTGGGGAGAACAAGTATTTGATACACTGTTGATTTTTCAGGTTTTCCCACTTGCAAAGCTTGTAGATGACTGTAATTTTTATCATAGGTTCTCTTCAACTGTGAGTGATGGAATCTAAAACAAAAATCCAGAAAAATACAATGTTTGATTTTTAAATAATTAATTTCCATTTTATTGTGTGAAATAAGTATTTGATACAGCAGAAAAAAGAAACTTAATATTTGGTACAGAAACCTTTGTTTGCAATTACAGAGATCAGACGTTTCCTGTAGTTCTTGACCAGGTTTGCACTGCAGCAGGGATTTTGGCCCAGTCCTCCATACTGATCCTCCAGAGTCTTCAGGTTTCAGGCTGTCGCTGGGCCAAATGGACTTTAAGCTCCCTCCAAAGATTTTCTATTGGATTCAGGTCTGGAGACTGGCTAGGCCACTCCAGGACCTTAAGATGTTTCCTACAGAGCCACTCTTTAGTTGCCCTGGCTGTGTGTTTTGGGTCGTTATCATGCTGGAAGACCAGCCACGACCCATCTTCAGTCTCTTACTGAGGAAGGAGGTTATTGGCCAAAATCTCACGATACATGGCCCCATCCATCCTTCCCACAATATGGTGGAGTCGTCCTGTTCCCTTTGCAGAAAAGCATCCCCAAAGAATGATGTTTCCACAGCCATGCTTCACGGTTGGTATGGTGTTCTTGGGGTTGTGCTCATCATTCTTCTTCCTCCAAACATGACGAGTGGAGTTTAAATCAAAAAGTTCTATTTTTGTCTCATCAGACCACATGACCTTCTCCCATTCGTCCTCTGGATCATTCAGATGGTCATTTGCAAACATCAGACGGGCTTTGACATGCGTTGGCTTGAGGAAGGGCACCTTGCACTGCAGGATTTTAATCCTTGACGGTGTAGAGTGTTACTGATTGGTTTCTTTGAGACTGTGGTCCCTCTATTCAGGTCATTGACCAGGTCCTGCCGTGTAGTTATGGGCTCATTCCTCACCTTCCTCAGGATCAATGATGCTCCACCAGGTTAGATCTTGCATGGCGCCTCAGACCAAGGGAGATTTTCCGTTATTTTGTATTTCTTCCATTTTCTAATAATTGCACCAACTGTTGTTGTTCTCACCAAGCTGCTTGCCTATTGTCCTGTTGCCCATCCCAGCCTTGTGCAGGTCAACAATTTTATCCCTGATGTCCTTCACAGCTCTCTGGTCTTGGGCATTGTGGAGATGCTGGAGTCTGATTGGTTGAGTGTGTGGACAGGTGTCTTTTATACAGGTAACAGTTCAAGCAGGTGCAGTTAATACAGGTAATGAGTGGAGAACAGGAGGGCTTCTTAAAGAAGAACTAACATGTCTGTGAGAGCCAAAATTCTTACTGGTTGATAGATGATCAAATACTATTTATTCTATACTATTATACTACTATTTCACACAATAAAATGGAAATTAATTATTTAAAAACCATACTTTGTATTTTTCTGGATTTTTGTTTTAGATTCCATCACTCACAGCTGAAGAGAACCTATGATAAAAATTACTTGTTCTCCCCACTGTATATATAAATGCTCAGGTTTCATTGCAAACAGGCTGTCAGTGATAATTTCCTTATTGTGTTAAGTTTCTAAAGCTGCCAGAGATTCTGGATGATGTCCTGATTCAACACCAGAAACTTTAACTCTGTCAATAATAAAAAAATACACGGTATGTAAATTATATAGATCAATTATTACATCAGCCAAATATTGATTTTGATTCCCAGTAGACATAAGCCCACACCCATACCATAAATGTTAATTACTGTTAATTTATGGTGCTCTTATGTCAGAACATTGGATTTTAATTCTGTGACCATCTGTGCTGGACTCCACAGAATCTCTGGTACATCACAATCAGGGATTCACACCTCTAGTCCAGTCAGGTCTCTCTTCTGTGGCCAGAACCTATAAAAGGAAGCCGGATCCACTGTTGGTCAGAGCAGACTGACCGCACCTTTGACTCTGTATTTCTGTTCTCACATTGTGAGGTTTTAATGAATTTCTTATTTCTTCTCCTCCAGACTCTTGTTAAAAGTTATTTTTTCCACATGTTTTCTCTGTGTTTCCAGCAGCAACTTCAACAGAGGTAGATCCTTCAGGTTCTGGAAGTGTGGAGGTAACCCATGTATTTTATAGTCCTGACCTTTGACCCCGTGTTTAATCTACGTAACATGTGAAACATCAACATGTGGGATGATGTGGTGCAGCAGGACTCCAGCAGCTGGACCAAAGTGGACCCAGAGCTGGACGCCTCGTCTCCAGACCAAGATCCAACTTACAGGTAAAAGCTCAGAGCCTGGAGGTCAGCAGGTCAAACTGTGACATCAGCACCTCAAACTTCCTCTTCCTGTCTGGTTCCAGCCTCCAGTCTGCAGCGGGTCACTTTGAATGCAGCGTCTCTGGTCTGCGTTGGGTCTGCAGGGAGACGGTGGGCTTCAGGTACCGGTTCTGCTCCTGGGACGGACACATGGAGAGGATGGAGAGCAGAGGGTTCCGGCCTGCTGGTCCTTTACTGGACATCTCTGTCCTTACTGGGAAGGTGATGGAGGTGCAGCTGCCACACTGGGTCTGCACCGGTAGGAGAACCTCATGAAAACATTAGTTATGTTTCCAGAACCGACCCAGAAGTTTCTCACCGAGTTTCTCTTCCTGCTGCGTTTCAGACGATGTTCCTGAGTTACTGAAGAACTTTGCTGTCCTCCATGTTAACGACTGTGGAGATGTTCTGGAGAAAGCAACCCGGGTCACAAAGACCCATGTCGGGTTAGCAGAACCGGTTTTCTCTCTGCTGGGAGCTCTGATACATTTCTTATATTCTCCAAGAATCTCCTGCAACACATTAATATACTATCAGCCCAAAACGTCCTACCTGAAGATGCGAGTCTATCTGATTCCACTGGATCCTGCTCTGAAACAGGTGATTATTTATGATTTATGTCATAATGTCTCTAACTTATCCACATTTGTCATTTTTAAATTAAAGTCTCGCTTTTCAACAGACAGCTCAACAAGAAGGTAGAACCTGATGATATTGAGTATAAATTAAACTTAAATGATCACAGATGTTTAAACTAATTTGTTGCATTTAACAAAAGAAAACAGTTTCATGCTCTAAAGTGGTGATTTAGAGCGTTTAACATTTAAAAGCTCTAAGTCGGCTTGTTGTTGGCAGTCTTCATAGATTGTGTTGCAGCCATTTGCACATGGTGCAGATTGTCCTCTTTGAATGGGGAGTTTGCTAATGCCAATGCATTTCATTAGCATTAGCACAGTAAAAACATATAAAGATAAACCAAAATGAAAAACTTCAATACTTCCAATCTGCAGCTCAAAATCAGCAGTAGGATATTTTTAATTCCATATTGTGTTATTTTATTGTCCTCTTTGAATGAGGCGTTTTCTAATGCTAATGCTAATGCATTTTATTTAAATAAATTAGACCTGGTACAACATAGTAAAAACACTTGAAGATAAACCAAAATAAAATACTTAAATACTTCCAATCTGCAGCTCAAAATCAGCAGTAGCATATTTTTATTCTATATTGTGTTATTTTTATTTTATATTCTGTCTTGGTTTGTGGTAGAGTGGTGAGGTGAGTAACCCAGGTTATGGAGAGTAAATGGAGATTTAATGATGAAAATGCAGAGATCCAGAGTGAGTAGAGCTAGTAGCTCATCTCTGGTAGCAACTGGTCAGAAATAATCAACTGACAGCAGATAAGACAACTAGACAAGAACCCAACCAGGAACACAGGTGGGTTTAAATACACAGGGAGACAATCAGGGGAAACAAGGAGCAGGTGTAACTAATCAAGGGGTAGATGGGACAACACACAGAAACCCAAATCCCTGCATATTCTTTAAATATTTGACAACCAGTATCTTCCCTCGTCGTTTCCATGCCTCTTTCTCAGCACCACTGATATTTTGCAGCTGCTTTTCAAACGGGCCAAAGTTAAAAACAACAATCTGGTTCTGATTCTCTTCATCACCTAGTGGTGAGTCGTTCCAACTCCATGTCCTCGTCTCCCTTCGGAGATAAACGATAATAAAGACAATTTTCAAGAAATATATTGATAATGGAATAATAATAAGGCACAGTTTACCCACTCAAAGACCAATAACATCATCCATCCATCCATCCATCCATTTTCTTCCGCTTATCCGGGGTCGGGTCGCGGGGGCAGCAGCTTCAGAAGGGAGGCCCAGACTTCCCTCTCCCCAGCCACTTCTTCCAGCTCCTCCGGGGGAACCCCAAGGCGTTCCCAGGCCAGCCGAGAGTCATAGTCCCTCCAGGTGTCCTGGTCTCCCCTCCTCCCGGTGGGACCTGAACTCCTCACCAGGGAGGCGTCCAGGAGGCATCCTGACCAGATGCCCGAGCCTCAACTGGCTCCTCTGGACATGGAGGAGCAGCGGCTCTACTTTGAGTCCCTCCTGATGACTGAGCTTCTCTCTCTAAGGGTCCAGCCTCCCTGCGGAGGAAACCCATTTCGGCCGCTTGTATCCGTGATCTGGTTCTTTCGGTCATGACCCAAAGCTCATGACCATAGATGAGGGTGGGAACGTAGATCGACCGGTAAATCGAGAGCTTCGCCTTTTGACTCAGCTTCTCTTCACCACGACGGACCGGTACAGCGCTGCTTCACGGCAGACGCCGCCCCAATCCGCCTGTCCATCTCCCTTCTTCCCTCATTCATGATCCCCAGATACTTAAACTCCTCCATTGAGGCAGGACGACCCCCCCTGACCCGGAGAAGGACCTCTACCCTTTTCCGGCTCAAGACCATGGCCTCAGATTTGGAGGCACTGAGCCTCATCCCGGCCGCTTCACACTCGGCCGCGAACCGTTTCAGCGAGAGCCGCAGATCACGATCTGATGAAGCCATCAGGACCACATCATCCGCAAAAAGCAGAGATGAATCCTAAGGCCACTAAAACGGATCCCCTCAACACCAATAAACATTAACTTTGTAAATATCTTATAAAAATCACTTAAAATCAAAAAGATAAAGTATAAAGTCTGTAAAAAATTTGCCCTTCAAAAAATATTAATCATCAGAAAGGAAATTACCAAGCTTTCTTAATTTATCATGCGATTAATTGATTGTTTATTGCAACAGGCTTAATCAGCCCATTCATTACATATTCATGAAGACAGACTAAATTTATTGTTCGTGTAATTCTCATTCTGCTAATGCGATTCTTCTCACATGTTTGTAGTTCAGGTTTGTTCAAGTTTATCTGTTTTTGTGATGGGATGTTTAAAGCTCAGGTCCTTCCTGGTCTGTAAGCTCAGTACAGCAGCAGATATACGGACAGAACCAGAACCGAGAGACGATTCCCTGATAATAAACACGGATCAGAACTAAAGGCACCGAGAAACAAGAAGAGCCTTTAAGGAACGAGACGCGGAGAAGCAGCTCGAAGTCACGATTAGAGAAGGAGGAGAAAGACGAGAAGAACCAATCAGAGCTGAGCGGCCAGGATGAAGGAGATCACAGGCAGCAAGGGACAGACACCTGGACCGGGTCCAGAACCGGAACCAGGGCCAGAACCAGGACTAGAACCAGGTGGCATCAGAACCAAGACCAGGTCCAGAACCAGGACCAGAACCAGGTGGTGTCAGAACCAAGACCAGGTCCAGAACCAGGTGGTGTCAGAACCAGAACCAGGTGGGATCAGAACCAAGACCAGGTCCAGAACCAGGACCAGAACCAGGTGGTGTCAGGACCAGAACCAGGTGGCATCCGAACCAAGACCAGGTCCAGGACCAGGACCAGAACCAGGTGGCATCCGAACCAAGACCAGGTCCAGAAACCAGGGCCAGAACCAGAACCAGGTGGTGTCAGAACCAAGACCAGGTCCAGGACCAGGACCAGAACCAGGTGGTGTCAGAACCAGAACCAGGTGGCATCCGAACCAAGACCAGGTCCAGGACCAGGACCAGGTGGTGTCAGAACCAAAACCAGGTCCAGAACCAGGACCAGAACCAGGTGGTGTCAGAACCAGAATCAGGTCTGGATGGTGTCAGAACCAGGACCAGCTCTGTGGGATTCTGCAGCGCCTCTTCAACCTCAGTGTCATGACAGATGGTAACTTCTTGACCCACATGCATAAACAAGAGAACCGATAACCAGTAAAAGATGTTTAATATAAAGCACCAAAACAGTTCAGATCAGTTGACTTGTCGGAGGAGCGACAACTGGAGAGAGAATGAGCGATGAGTTTAAGGACTGTGGGATGTTTGAGTTCTGAACAAGTGGGAACGGTCTTACTAGGTCAGGCAGCTGGGGAGCAGAGGTGGAAACTGGGATTTCCCAGGGTGGTTTTGGATATGAGGATCTGCTGAAGGACCAGCTGGTGTTTGGAGAAAATCCAGCAGGTGGCGCTGGAGGGCGGATAGATACAATCTTCAGCTCACAGGGGCAAATTGAGGGAGGCAGCCAACGAGGGGTAAATACACCAGGTACAGGACCACGACGTCACAAGGAAGTATTCTGAAAATGAATGAACACAACAGGAGTCAGTGGGAGGTTCACAAGGAATGAATAAACGCTAATAATGGTGGCCTGCAGTACCATTACTGGTCAACACTCTGGCATCGATGTGTTGGCTGACCCCAGTCTGAAGCCTCTCAGAGATGAGACAATCTCCAACAGGTGTGTAGAATCCCAGCGTCGCTGGTCACGCCCACCAGAGATCGTTCACCTGGCGACCCCTGGTGGACGGAGCGAGAAGCAGCAGCAAAACAAACCCACCAGCCAGGATCCCCACACTCAGCCTGACCCAACTGAAGGCTCCTCTGTGGTGGAAAACATCCTGCCTGGTTCTGGTACCAAACTAAACTCACATCGGTCATCAGTGACTGTAGACCCGTTGCCATGACAACCAGACTCCTGTTGGCTCAGACACCCTGCAGTTTGCTTATCGCCATGGAGACGCAGTTGAACATCATACACATCATTCATTCATCCGCGTTCTGATGTTAACTTTCACGTCTTCAATCCCATGATGCCGTGGGGCAGAGAAACATTTCAGTGTTTCCTTTTCTTCCCAATTCCCTCATTGAGGAATCCAACCACTGCATGGAATATATTTTATAACCTACCTGTTGCTTTTCAACCATAATAAATGCAACATTTACCACCATGTTTGATGTATTGATAATTTTAAACGCATCGTGTTTTCACACAACCTGTTTTCACACATTTGAACTGCCTTGTTGCTGAAATTTGCTTTTTGAATAAACTTGAATGACTGATGACGGCAGGTTTTTAGTTTCATCCTGTCAGACTCTTATGATCGGTTCTTTTATTCAGTGTTTGTGTTGGTGAACGTCTCGGCTGGTTTCTGTCCTGACAGTCGATCCACAGAGAAGAATCCTCCACTGGCTATGAGATGATCAAGAAGCCCCGACCTGACAAGCCTCTGCAACTGGGCCAGGGATTCAGCCTCAAAGCTACTGAAGAGACGGCCAGAATTCAGCCGCCGGTTTGGACTTACTTTCTCAAATTGGGTTTTCAGTTCTTGGTCCACTTTGGTTCTGATGATGGTATTTAAAAGCAGAACCGCCAGAGTGAATCTGGCGTTATGATCATTAAGCTGCAGGCGGTTTGCTTCACAGGAAATCACTCTGAGGCACGACAGCCAGGACCCGAACTTCTACGAGGTTTTTATTGAGAATCCAGGAGAAAACTTCAACCTGGAGCTGCTGCAGACTCATTCAGAGAAAGTTTGGTTCTGTGAGATTAGGAAAGGTCAGTTTATGTCCTAATTATCACTTTTGTAAACCTTCAGTCTGAACTTCCCATCATTCAGCTCGATAACATCATAATTCATGTTTCACATTGAGATTGTTTCTGTTTATTTCTAGATGATCATCCTAAATCTGGTTCCACTGAAGGTGAGATGCTTCATTTATTTACCATCAATCTACATATCTGGATTCTGATGATTAGAAATATATTTTTTACATATTTTATATGATCAACTTTTATGTCATTTTCTAAACTGAGACGTTGATCATGTTCACATTAAGATGAGAAGCTTTTGATTGGATCCAGCTGTTTATTTCAGTCATGATGAAGATACAACAAACCGTTTCATTAATAATTTTTCTGTTTCACTTTGTGTCAGTCGGAGAGTCAACAGAAACTGATACTGTCGCAACAGAAGGTATGAAAACTACTGAAAATCATAGAAACCAACTTCTACATGTTAACAATAGACAAATTCAGCTTTTTGTATTAATAAATTAAGAACATGAATTTACATTCAAGAAATTACAGTGAAAAACTAAACATTTAAAATAAACGGAGCACTATAAAGTAATCTGAAAGTTGCTGGTCCATCCTGAACTGAAGTCTGCTGCTGCCTGCACAGAAGAGACAAATTCTTCCTGGTGAAGAGTCTGATGGTTAGCAAGAGGAGTGCTGACCTGTTTATCCTCTGGGACAAGAGCGTCACCTTCCTGAAATGATGCTTTTAGTTTGATAGCAGCGATACAGGTATCACTTTATAAAAAAACGTTTATAAAATAAAACGTTTGGGAATAAACGTTTTATTCGGTAGCAGCTGAACTACTATCTGCACGTTACTGTCACCAGCAGATAACCAGCCCCGCTGGTCATGATATGGGTTGTCTGTCTTCCAGATTCAGTTTTCTGTTAAAAAAGATTGTGCTTTGATGGGTGTTATGTCACTAGGAGGCAGCACAGAAAGATGAGTCAGGGAAACAGGAAGGTCTCGTCAGGGTGCAGGAATCTGTAGAGGCGTTATGTTGGGAAACAGCATCTGATGTGTGCTGCACATTTAACTACTGCTGTTGTTTTTGGCAGAAGTATTGCATCTGTTTTGAATTTAAAATAGGTTTTCTGTCTGATTTTTAAAAGGAGCCATGTTTCCGCAAAGCCCCAAAATCATCAACAACCAAAAATGCAAGAGAGACATAATCTGAAAAAAAAACAAGTCCAGAAATCACAATGTATGATTTTTTATATATATAACCTATTTGTGTTACTGCTGCAAATAAGTATTTGAACACCTGCCGATCAGTAAAACTCCTGACCCTCAGGCCTGTTAGTCCACCTCCACTTATTACCCCATTTAGGGTCACCCCCCCCCAACCTAGCCATACGGAAGCATTTAGGGGTGATTAGGGGTCCACGTTTAAAAAATCATACCGGCCAAACCGAAGGACGCAGGGTCACGGGACCAAGGGCCAAACCGGCCCGGGCCCTCCAGGGTCACGGGACCAAGGGCATTCTACAGGGGAGGGCCCGGGCTGTGCCATTCCAAATCAACCCAGGGGGGCTGCACAGCAGCCGCCCAAAAATCACGTTTTTGCTTCTGAAATTGTTGCAAGTGCTCCCGTATGTCTGAGTTCCTGCGATCAACACCCGGGGGCGCAAGACGTTTCTGCAACAAGGCCCGGATGCTTCCCGGTGTCAACTTCTGCCAGAAAGCCCGGATGCTCCCCTGTGTCACCGGGCCATAACGTGGCAACTTCGGGGAGCATGGGAGGGTGCTTCCAAGTGACCGGAAATCCCGACATCGCCTCTTAAGTGCGGGAGCTCTTGTGCTCTACATCTCCGTTAGCAAAGTGGTCTAGTAGCCTGACTCCCAACCGGGAGACCCCAGTTTGAGGTCCACCTGCTCAGAGAACCCTTTATGTACAAAATCTTGGAACGGCAGTTTCCTTTTTTTTTGGTAATGGGTCCGTTGTGTAAGAGTCATAAGCACTATGAGCAGATGTAATCCATATGGCTCCTGTAGCTTAGTGGTTAAGCTGCTCGGTCTCTGCCCCAAAGACCTGAGTTTTCTTCCCGCTGGCTCCAGATAGCCTTGTTTCCCACCCCCACCCCTCAAAGTCCTTACCCTGACCCGAGGCTATAAGGACTATGAGCGTGGTAGGCAATCTGCCTTGATAGCCGGGAAGACAGGAACTTAGGCTCCCGACTGGGAGACCAGGGTTCTATTACAGACTCGGCTATCAACACTTTAGTTTTTTTTTTATCAATTTGGACATTCAGAAGCATGGCTGTCTTATGCTAGATGTCGTGCCATCTTGCTATCAAGTCTTAAACACTATGAGCCTTGTCAGTTTGTACGTCTGGTGGCTGAGTGGATTCTGGGAATGCCTCCCACCCAGCAGACCTGGGTTCAAATCTAGCTTTGGCTGTCAGCTTTTCCTTTATCATCAATATGCATATTAGGCCTCATGCATCCAAGTGTTACGCCATCTTGCTATCAACTCATAAGCACTATGAGCCCTGTCATTCTGTATCACTGTTGGTGGAGTGGTAAGGGTGTCGGACTCTCACCTGGGAGACCCGGGTTTGAGTCTGGACAGCGCTGACCACCTTTTCTATCTTATTTGCTGACAACTGACGTAAGAAGGTAGGTCTGCCATAAGGAACCGCTTGGACATCTCGCTATCATTTTGAAAGGGCCTCTTGACATATGGATGACGACTTTTCACGAGTGCTTAAGGGAGGGTTCCCGTGGACCGATCCGAACGCCGGTGGGCTCAGGCCGTTCTGCACGCTGAGTGGAATAAACAAAACCAGCCACAACCTTTTCCGAAGCCCACCTGGCTCTGGAGGCCCTGCGCCCTTGGAAGCATCAGCCTATACCTTCTTATGTCCAGATTCCAGCTTTGGTTGTCAATCACATGGCTCCAGTAGTTCAGGGGCTATTTTACCCTTCGGTTCAATGAATCCGGGATGGCTAAGAGCGTAACCTCATTTGGCAGCAATTTATTCCACATGTCTCCTGTAGCTTGGCGGCTTTTCAGCTTGAGTCAGGCACTGCAAAAAGCGTGACCTCATTTGGCAGCAATTTATTGAACTTGATTCATGTAGTCTGGTGATTTTTCTTTGTTTCCACCTTGGACATACGGAAGCAGGAGGCGATGCTGCTGCTGATGATGCTCCTCAATGTCTAAATTACTTGCTCTCAGGTGCTAAGTGCTATCAGCAAAGGTAACCCACATGGCTTGAGTAGTCTTGTCGTTTAAGGTGCCCGACTTGCAATGGATGGCAGCCACGTGATTGTCGTTGTTGGCGACACACTTTCTCTGCTACTCTGCTTTCTCCCCCTCTTCCTAAACTGCTAATCTACAGGATCCAATGTGTGGCTGCATAAAGCAAAAAGCACCATTGGCACTGCGGTTTGTGTTGCGTTCTAGAAAAAGCACCACGGGTAATTCCTCATCCTGTAATTGACCCATGTATCTCAAAAGCACCGTTGGTACGTCTTCCCTCCTGTGGTGTCGTCGTTTATTGAACGCAGTGAGTGTGCTCTGCTTCAGATGGTTGGCGATGCAGTTGATCCTCATGGGGTCGGGGATTACATTGTTGTGATCACAAGAGTAATTGAGCCACTGCCGGAACCGCTTTTTTTACATTTTAAAAAGCGATAGTTTTTAATGCTTGATTCTCCAAACACATGGGCACATCTGGAAGTTCTGTACCCAGGGTTCGGTTACCAGAGCCCCGCAAGCCAAGGTCCAAGAACCCTAGTGGCTCGGGGACCTCCAGGGACCTTAACCCTAACCTGACCCAACCCCCACAAGCCTAGGGTAAAGAAAGTATGACTTCATCTCAATGCCAGCACAGTTCTCCAGAGCCAGGGGGTCTCGCGGAGGTTCTGTACCGGGGATTTGAGCACCCACAGCCCCGCAGGGTCTCAGACATTTTCCGGTAGAGCTTGAGTGCTTCCCCATGTCCAGGCCCGGTTCTCCAGAACCAGGGGTCACCCACGGAGGTTCTGATGCTGAACAGTGAAAAATCAACACATGATGTGAAACACATGACGATTAGGCGGTGCAGCAGGTGATGAGTGAAGATTACTGATGGTCAATAAAGTATCAAATAAATGTAGCAACAGGAAAGAAACTAAAGTGGACATAGCAATAAACCAAGAGAGGACAATACTAATCAAAGGAAACTAAATGGAAATGAATGAAGAACAAAATGTAATTACTAATTTGCTGGATCTTCTTTATAGCTGAATTAAAACCATTTCATTAATGTTTTTGTGTTTGTTTTGATTTCAGTTGCAGAGTTTTCAACAGAAGCTGCAGCTGTGGAGGCAAAAGGTGTGAAAATGACTGAAAGTCATTGAAACCATCAATCTGCATGTAAACATTAGAGATGCATAACTGTAAAATGCAGCCATAATATCTATCAGATCTTTCTTTATTAGTTATTAATAGTGAATAATTAAATACTGCATTCTTCAATATCCGTCCTGGTTTTGGTTCAGGTTCGGTTCCAGCAGCTTCACCTTCCACTGAAATGCCTCGCAGCATTAAGCAGCTTCTGGCTGAAACCCTGGATGATCTGACCCAGACGGACCTGGACAAGTTCGTGTTCAAGCTGCTGGACCGCAGCGAGGAGCCGTGGGTCCGACGCTGCCGGGTGGAGGGGAAGAGCCGCCTGGACATCGTAGATGTTCTGGTCTCCACCTTCACGGAGGACAAGGCTGTGGATGTGACCGCGGACATCCTGAGGAACATCGGCTGCAACCATCAGGCGGAGACACTCGGTGAGATCAGCCGGAACTGAGGAGACGAGCTTTTAGGTTTAGAAATAAAACGAGTTAAAGCTCAGAGCAAACAAGGAAACTGCTCATTTATTAAGGCAAATTTTAAAAAATGCAAATTTGTTCAATTTAATTTTTGTTCATTTGTTACCTGCAAATCTAAATTGAACTATTTTACCTGCAGGAATTTTAGACAAAACTGCATTTTAGCCTTTATCATCAGAAACGCCCCGTTTGGTCCCAATTTAGTTACTGCATCATGAATTGTTTAGTAATGACAAAAGAAAGTATGCACTGTTTAAAACTAAAGTTTTAGATATCAGGGCAGAGTAAAGATGTTTTATGATAACCTTAAATTATTTGAATCTGACTTCAAGTAAAACAAACAAAACACATCTACTCTTAGCCGTAGTGAACTTGTCATGAAGTTAGATGATTTAAACACGGGGTTAAATAAACAATTTGGTTTTAATACATTTTGTCGTGTTAATACAACAACAAAATGGACAAACATCAGCAGAGCGTTCAGAGGAGCAACTGGTGCTGTGAAGCTCAGAGAAATGACCAGGAACAAAAAGCTCCATCTCAGACTCTACAGCAAGTTCAAGGTTAAAGGTCATGAAGGGACAGTTAGAAAGAGACTGAATGTTTATGGGAAGCAGAAAGTCTTTTCTTCCTAAAACAAAATGTCAGCAGAACTTTAACTGTCTTCTTGATATTTGCTGGGTTTCATTTCAGAAGGGACAAAATTTAAAACTTTGTAAAAAATTTCATTGATTTGTGGCGACAGATTTTTGTTTCTGATCTGTTTAATAGTGACGGAGAAGCATGGAGGATGACAGGCAGCTCGTCTTTACGGTGAGAAACTATGAAATGTTTCATTCACAACATAATGTCAGCATTTAAACATTTAGAGAGCAAAACGGTTCTACAGAAACGTGATGTTTGTGTTGCAGGAAACCTGAACAGCAGCAGATGATGGAGAGATGACCTCAAAGTCCAGCTGCAGAATGGAAACTACTCATATTACCAACTTAAATAATATTTTTGTATCATGTTCTTATCCTACAATCCACTGCAGATAAATAAATGTTTTTATATCTGGGATGATGTTTTTGCAGCAAGTTTCTGTTTAAATGAAAATAAATTCATAAAAATGTGTGTTCATTTTTGAAAGTTATATTTTCACCATGTTATTTCAACATTGATAAATGTATGAGTTCCAAACTAAATATGTAATTCAAAAACTAAATATCTAAACAGTTAACTAGAAATATATATTTTTAATTCCTACATTTAAAATAAACCAAAAACAAATGCAAAATACATTAAAAGTAATCAAATCAAAGCATAAATAGCTCTGACAAATTATTTTCTATTTCTCATTAAAGTGTTATTGATGGGCAAAAGCATTTGCTGATTATGCAAACCGGATTTTACAAAATATGAGGAAGAAAATCAAGTTTCACACCTAAAACTAGGCAAATGGAAAAAATACCACCTAATATAAACGGTATAAAGTTAAAGAGGTTACGCCAGAAAACTAGTTGCTCATAATACTTGTTTATTATCAAATTAGACCAGAAACTGTAAGTCAATTTACCTTTTTTTGAAACGCAAGTCGCAGCGTCTCCATGTGTGGCTGTAATTCCCTGACCTGACGGCAGGGGGCGGTGGGACGTCTCAGCGGCGGAGCGGCGCAGGAAGAGGAAGAAGCTCCATAACAACACAGCGGCCTCTCAGGTCAGCTGACTGACGTCCAGCTGTTGGACATCCTGTGGCTCCCGGACCTGGACGCGGCGCGACGCGGCTCCTGACCGGACTGACAGCAGGTCTGGGCCGCAGCTTCCTGTCGCATTTCTCGGTGTTTTTCTCTAAATCCGCCGTTAGTTTGACTCTTTTAGCCAAACACTGAGGCTGTTAATGAACCGGCTGAAGAATTCTACCACAGAGCTGGTTTGATGTCTACAGTTGGTTTGATGTCTAGAGCTGCTTCAAGAAACTTCAGGAGGCAGTTGAAGGTTTGAACAGGTGAAGAGAAACACCTGCAAGTGTCAATCAGGCTGAAGTTGGTGTCTGCTTGGTATTAAAGGGCCAGCACACTCTTTATTGTTCTGGAATTAAATCGGTGGTAATAAATCAGAAACAGTTTTACTTGTGTCACACATTAGTCATTAGCATCAGTGTCAGATTATTTTGGGCCTTTTTATGGTTTATCTGAGATGATTTTGCATCACTAGAAAACAGAACTGAGCATCATAAAAGAAAGTTTGGGAGAAAACCGTGGATTCTTTGATAGTGTCTTTTTTAAATTGCATAAAATCAAATTAGACTGAAGTTTATCCATAAACACCCAGTGATATTTGGTTGGTCAAGAAGGTCCTGCCATCATTCTTGGCAGTTTGTAAAAACTGGTTGTTTCTCAGGTATATGGAGAGCCATTTCAACCTAAATTAAATAAAGAAATGGGTGAAATAAATAAAAAGTGAGTAAAATAAATCAAAAAATGAGTGAAATAAATAAAAAATTTGTTAAATAAATAATTTCATTTTTCATTAACTCAATTTTTCATTTATTTATTTTTCATATTATCAATTTCTCAATTTCCCTTTTTCATTAATGAAAACTGGGTAAATGGAAAATAGATTAATCTATTTTTCATTTAACCATTTTTTTTTTAATTTAGCGATTTCGACCAAACGTTTTGACCTCCTCCGCTCACCTTGTCTTGGCCACGCCCCTCTGGGCCTCTTGGCTCCGCCCACTTGGAATGTTCTACCATTTCTTTGGAAACAGGAAATATCAGAGAAATGTTTTGATGCAGATTAATTTTCCTGATTCAGAGCTTTTCCTTTAAGATCTGCAGACGGTCCCAGAGATGACCAGCCGCCTCCTGCTGTTGCCATGGCGCCGGGGTTTCCGTCATGGCCGCCGCCTCCTCCTGTCGTCCCGGCGGTCCGGAGCGTCCAGGTGGTTCAGTTCGGACGGTCGGATCAGCCGCAGCCTCCAGGAGAGCTACATGACGCTGCAGCTGCCCGCCGAGGGCCGCAGCAGCCCCGCGGAGGTGAGGGCCGCCTACCTGCGCCTCGCCAAGCTCTACCACCCGGACTGCGGCGAGCCCACCGCCGACGCCGGGCTGTTCGCTCGGGTCGAGGAGGCGTACCGGGCCGTCCTGGCCCATCAGAGTAAAACCCGACAGCCGGACGGAGCGACAGAGGACGACGACGAGGACAAGACCCGAGGAGCCGCTCTGCAGCACCGACACTACCTGAGCTACGAGGGCGTGGGCTCGGGGCCCCCCAGCCAGCGGGAGCGGCAGTACCGGCAGGTCCGTGTGGACCGGGCCAGGAATCTGTAGAGGCGTTATGTTGGGAAACAGCATCTGATGTGTGCTGCACATTTAACTACTGCTGTTGTTTTTGGCAGAAGTATTGCATCTGTTTTGAATTTAAAATAGGTTTTCTGTCTGATTTTTAAAAGGAGCCATGTTTCCGCAAAGCCCCAAAATCATCAACAACCAAAAATGCAAGAGAGACATAATCTGAAAAAAAAACAAGTCCAGAAATCACAATGTATGATTTTTTATATATATAACCTATTTGTGTTACTGCTGCAAATAAGTATTTGAACACCTGCCGATCAGTAAAACTCCTGACCCTCAGGCCTGTTAGTCCACCTCCACTTATTACCCCATTTAGGGTCACCCCCCCCAACCTAGCCATACGGAAGCATTTAGGGGTGATTAGGGGTCCACGTTTAAAAAATCATACCGGCCAAACCGAAGGACGCAGGGTCACGGGACCAAGGGCCAAACCGGCCCGGGCCCTCCAGGGTCACGGGACCAAGGGCATTCTACAGGGGAGGGCCCGGGCTGTGCCATTCCAAATCAACCCAGGGGGGCTGCACAGCAGCCGCCCAAAAATCACGTTTTTGCTTCTGAAATTGTTGCAAGTGCTCCCGTATGTCTGAGTTCCTGCGATCAACACCCGGGGGCGCAAGACGTTTCTGCAACAAGGCCCGAGTGCTTCCCGGTGTCAACTTCTGCCAGAAAGCCCGGATGCTCCCCTGTGTCACCGGGCCATAACGTGGCAACTTCGGGGAGCATGGGAGGGTGCTTCCAAGTGACCGGAAATCCCGACATCGCCTCTTAAGTGCGGGAGCTCTTGTGCTCTACATCTCCGTTAGCAAAGTGGTCTAGTAGCCTGACTCCCAACCGGGAGACCCCAGTTTGAGGTCCACCTGCTCAGAGAACCCTTTATGTACAAAATCTTGGAACGGCAGTTTCCTTTTTTTTTGGTAATGGGTCCGTTGTGTAAGAGTCATAAGCACTATGAGCAGATGTAATCCATATGGCTCCTGTAGCTTAGTGGTTAAGCTGCTCGGTCTCTGCCCCAAAGACCTGAGTTTTCTTCCCGCTGGCTCCAGATAGCCTTGTTTCCCACCCCCACCCCTCAAAGTCCTTACCCTGACCCGAGGCTATAAGGACTATGAGCGTGGTAGGCAATCTGCCTTGATAGCCGGGAAGACAGGAACTTAGGCTCCCGACTGGGAGACCAGGGTTCTATTACAGACTCGGCTATCAACACTTTAGTTTTTTTTTTATCAATTTGGACATTCAGAAGCATGGCTGTCTTATGCTAGATGTCGTGCCATCTTGCTATCAAGTCTTAAACACTATGAGCCTTGTCAGTTTGTACGTCTGGTGGCTGAGTGGATTCTGGGAATGCCTCCCACCCAGCAGACCTGGGTTCAAATCTAGCTTTGGCTGTCAGCTTTTCCTTTATCATCAATATGCATATTAGGCCTCATGCATCCAAGTGTTACGCCATCTTGCTATCAACTCATAAGCACTATGAGCCCTGTCATTCTGTATCACTGTTGGTGGAGTGGTAAGGGTGTCGGACTCTCACCTGGGAGACCCGGGTTTGAGTCTGGACAGCGCTGACCACCTTTTCTATCTTATTTGCTGACAACTGACGTAAGAAGGTAGGTCTGCCATAAGGAACCGCTTGGACATCTCGCTATCATTTTGAAAGGGCCTCTTGACATATGGATGACGACTTTTCACGAGTGCTTAAGGGAGGGTTCCCGTGGACCGATCCGAACGCCGGTGGGCTCAGGCCGTTCTGCACGCTGAGTGGAATAAACAAAACCAGCCACAACCTTTTCCGAAGCCCACCTGGCTCTGGAGGCCCTGCGCCCTTGGAAGCATCAGCCTATACCTTCTTATGTCCAGATTCCAGCTTTGGTTGTCAATCACATGGCTCCAGTAGTTCAGGGGCTATTTTACCCTCCGGTTCAATGAATCCGGGATGGCTAAGAGCGTAACCTCATTTGGCAGCAATTTATTCCACATGTCTCCTGTAGCTTGGCGGCTTTTCAGCTTGAGTCAGGCACTGCAAAAAGCGTGACCTCATTTGGCAGCAATTTATTGAACTTGATTCATGTAGTCTGGTGATTTTTCTTTGTTTCCACCTTGGACATACGGAAGCAGGAGGCGATGCTGCTGCTGATGATGCTCCTCAATGTCTAAATTACTTGCTCTCAGGTGCTAAGTGCTATCAGCAAAGGTAACCCACATGGCTTGAGTAGTCTTGTCGTTTAAGGTGCCCGACTTGCAATGGATGGCAGCCACGTGATTGTCGTTGTTGGCGACACACTTTCTCTGCTACTCTGCTTTCTCCCCCTCTTCCTAAACTGCTAATCTACAGGATCCAATGTGTGGCTGCATAAAGCAAAAAGCACCATTGGCACTGCGGTTTGTGTTGCGTTCTAGAAAAAGCACCACGGGTAATTCCTCATCCTGTAATTGACCCATGTATCTCAAAAGCACCGTTGGTACGTCTTCCCTCCTGTGGTGTCGTCGTTTATTGAACGCAGTGAGTGTGCTCTGCTTCAGATGGTTGGCGATGCAGTTGATCCTCATGGGGTCGGGGATTACATTGTTGTGATCACAAGAGTAATTGAGCCACTGCCGGAACCGCTTTTTTTACATTTTAAAAAGCGATAGTTTTTAATGCTTGATTCTCCAAACACATGGGCACATCTGGAAGTTCTGTACCCAGGGTTCGGTTACCAGAGCCCCGCAAGCCAAGGTCCAAGAACCCTAGTGGCTCGGGGACCTCCAGGGACCTTAACCCTAACCTGACCCAACCCCCACAAGCCTAGGGTAAAGAAAGTATGACTTCATCTCAATGCCAGCACAGTTCTCCAGAGCCAGGGGGTCTCGCGGAGGTTCTGTACCGGGGATTTGAGCACCCACAGCCCCGCAGGGTCTCAGACATTTTCCGGTAGAGCTTGAGTGCTTCCCCATGTCCAGGCCCGGTTCTCCAGAACCAGGGGTCACCCACGGAGGTTCTGATGCTGAACAGTGAAAAATCAACACATGATGTGAAACACATGACGATTAGGCGGTGCAGCAGGTGATGAGTGAAGATTACTGATGGTCAATAAAGTATCAAATAAATGTAGCAACAGGAAAGAAACTAAAGTGGACATAGCAATAAACCAAGAGAGGACAATACTAATCAAAGGAAACTAAATGGAAATGAATGAAGAACAAAATGTAATTACTAATTTGCTGGATCTTCTTTATAGCTGAATTAAAACCATTTCATTAATGTTTTTGTGTTTGTTTTGATTTCAGTTGCAGAGTTTTCAACAGAAGCTGCAGCTGTGGAGGCAAAAGGTGTGAAAATGACTGAAAGTCATTGAAACCATCAATCTGCATGTAAACATTAGAGATGCATAACTGTAAAATGCAGCCATAATATCTATCAGATCTTTCTTTATTAGTTATTAATAGTGAATAATTAAATACTGCATTCTTCAATATCCGTCCTGGTTTTGGTTCAGGTTCGGTTCCAGCAGCTTCACCTTCCACTGAAATGCCTCGCAGCATTAAGCAGCTTCTGGCTGAAACCCTGGATGATCTGACCCAGACGGACCTGGACAAGTTCGTGTTCAAGCTGCTGGACCGCAGCGAGGAGCCGTGGGTCCGACGCTGCCGGGTGGAGGGGAAGAGCCGCCTGGACATCGTAGATGTTCTGGTCTCCACCTTCACGGAGGACAAGGCTGTGGATGTGACCGCGGACATCCTGAGGAACATCGGCTGCAACCATCAGGCGGAGACACTCGGTGAGATCAGCCGGAACTGAGGAGACGAGCTTTTAGGTTTAGAAATAAAACGAGTTAAAGCTCAGAGCAAACAAGGAAACTGCTCATTTATTAAGGCAAATTTTAAAAAATGCAAATTTGTTCAATTTAATTTTTGTTCATTTGTTACCTGCAAATCTAAATTGAACTATTTTACCTGCAGGAATTTTAGACAAAACTGCATTTTAGCCTTTATCATCAGAAACGCCCCGTTTGGTCCCAATTTAGTTACTGCATCATGAATTGTTTAGTAATGACAAAAGAAAGTATGCACTGTTTAAAACTAAAGTTTTAGATATCAGGGCAGAGTAAAGATGTTTTATGATAACCTTAAATTATTTGAATCTGACTTCAAGTAAAACAAACAAAACACATCTACTCTTAGCCGTAGTGAACTTGTCATGAAGTTAGATGATTTAAACACGGGGTTAAATAAACAATTTGGTTTTAATACATTTTGTCGTGTTAATACAACAACAAAATGGACAAACATCAGCAGAGCGTTCAGAGGAGCAACTGGTGCTGTGAAGCTCAGAGAAATGACCAGGAACAAAAAGCTCCATCTCAGACTCTACAGCAAGTTCAAGGTTAAAGGTCATGAAGGGACAGTTAGAAAGAGACTGAATGTTTATGGGAAGCAGAAAGTCTTTTCTTCCTAAAACAAAATGTCAGCAGAACTTTAACTGTCTTCTTGATATTTGCTGGGTTTCATTTCAGAAGGGACAAAATTTAAAACTTTGTAAAAAATTTCATTGATTTGTGGCGACAGATTTTTGTTTCTGATCTGTTTAATAGTGACGGAGAAGCATGGAGGATGACAGGCAGCTCGTCTTTACGGTGAGAAACTATGAAATGTTTCATTCACAACATAATGTCAGCATTTAAACATTTAGAGAGCAAAACGGTTCTACAGAAACGTGATGTTTGTGTTGCAGGAAACCTGAACAGCAGCAGATGATGGAGAGATGACCTCAAAGTCCAGCTGCAGAATGGAAACTACTCATATTACCAACTTAAATAATATTTTTGTATCATGTTCTTATCCTACAATCCACTGCAGATAAATAAATGTTTTTATATCTGGGATGATGTTTTTGCAGCAAGTTTCTGTTTAAATGAAAATAAATTCATAAAAATGTGTGTTCATTTTTGAAAGTTATATTTTCACCATGTTATTTCAACATTGATAAATGTATGAGTTCCAAACTAAATATGTAATTCAAAAACTAAATATCTAAACAGTTAACTAGAAATATATATTTTTAATTCCTACATTTAAAATAAACCAAAAACAAATGCAAAATACATTAAAAGTAATCAAATCAAAGCATAAATAGCTCTGACAAATTATTTTCTATTTCTCATTAAAGTGTTATTGATGGGCAAAAGCATTTGCTGATTATGCAAACCGGATTTTACAAAATATGAGGAAGAAAATCAAGTTTCACACCTAAAACTAGGCAAATGGAAAAAATACCACCTAATATAAACGGTATAAAGTTAAAGAGGTTACGCCAGAAAACTAGTTGCTCATAATACTTGTTTATTATCAAATTAGACCAGAAACTGTAAGTCAATTTACCTTTTTTTGAAACGCAAGTCGCAGCGTCTCCATGTGTGGCTGTAATTCCCTGACCTGACGGCAGGGGGCGGTGGGACGTCTCAGCGGCGGAGCGGCGCAGGAAGAGGAAGAAGCTCCATAACAACACAGCGGCCTCTCAGGTCAGCTGACTGACGTCCAGCTGTTGGACATCCTGTGGCTCCCGGACCTGGACGCGGCGCGACGCGGCTCCTGACCGGACTGACAGCAGGTCTGGGCCGCAGCTTCCTGTCGCATTTCTCGGTGTTTTTCTCTAAATCCGCCGTTAGTTTGACTCTTTTAGCCAAACACTGAGGCTGTTAATGAACCGGCTGAAGAATCTCCACAGAGCTGGTTTGATGTCTACAGTTGGTTTGATGTCTAGAGCTGGTTTGATGTCTACAGTTGGTTTGATGTCTAGAGCTGCTTCAAGAAACTTCAGGAGGCAGTTGAAGGTTTGAACAGGTGAAGAGAAACACCTGCAAGTGTCAATCAGGCTGAAGTTGGTGTCTGCTTGGTATTAAAGGGCCAGCACACTCTTTATTGTTCTGGAATTAAATCGGTGGTAATAAATCAGAAACAGTTTTACTTGTGTCACACATTAGTCATTAGCATCAGTGTCAGATTATTTTGGGCCTTTTTATGGTTTATCTGAGATGATTTTGCATCACTAGAAAACAGAACTGAGCATCATAAAAGAAAGTTTGGGAGAAAACCGTGGATTCTTTGATAGTGTCTTTTTTAAATTGCATAAAATCAAATTAGACTGAAGTTTATCCATAAACACCCAGTGATATTTGGTTGGTCAAGAAGGTCCTGCCATCATTCTTGGCAGTTTGTAAAAACTGGTTGTTTCTCAGGTATATGGAGAGCCATTTCAACCTAAATTAAATAAAGAAATGGGTGAAATAAATAAAAAGTGAGTAAAATAAATCAAAAAATGAGTGAAATAAATAAAAAATTTGTTAAATAAATAATTTCATTTTTCATTAACTCAATTTTTCATTTATTTATTTTTCATATTATCAATTTCTCAATTTCCCTTTTTCATTAATGAAAACTGGGTAAATGGAAAATAGATTAATCTATTTTTCATTTAACCATTTTTTTTTTAATTTAGCGATTTCGACCAAACGTTTTGACCTCCTCCGCTCACCTTGTCTTGGCCACGCCCCTCTGGGCCTCTTGGCTCCGCCCACTTGGAATGTTCTACCATTTCTTTGGAAACAGGAAATATCAGAGAAATGTTTTGATGCAGATTAATTTTCCTGATTCAGAGCTTTTCCTTTAAGATCTGCAGACGGTCCCAGAGATGACCAGCCGCCTCCTGCTGTTGCCATGGCGCCGGGGTTTCCGTCATGGCCGCCGCCTCCTCCTGTCGTCCCGGCGGTCCGGAGCGTCCAGGTGGTTCAGTTCGGACGGTCGGATCAGCCGCAGCCTCCAGGAGAGCTACATGACGCTGCAGCTGCCCGCCGAGGGCCGCAGCAGCCCCGCGGAGGTGAGGGCCGCCTACCTGCGCCTCGCCAAGCTCTACCACCCGGACTGCGGCGAGCCCACCGCCGACGCCGGGCTGTTCGCTCGGGTCGAGGAGGCGTACCGGGCCGTCCTGGCCCATCAGAGTAAAACCCGACAGCCGGACGGAGCGACAGAGGACGACGACGAGGACAAGACCCGAGGAGCCGCTCTGCAGCACCGACACTACCTGAGCTACGAGGGCGTGGGCTCGGGGCCCCCCAGCCAGCGGGAGCGGCAGTACCGGCAGGTCCGTGTGGACCGGGCCAGGAATCTGTAGAGGCGTTATGTTGGGAAACAGCATCTGATGTGTGCTGCACATTTAACTACTGCTGTTGTTTTTGGCAGAAGTATTGCATCTGTTTTGAATTTAAAATAGGTTTTCTGTCTGATTTTTAAAAGGAGCCATGTTTCCGCAAAGCCCCAAAATCATCAACAACCAAAAATGCAAGAGAGACATAATCTGAAAAAAAAACAAGTCCAGAAATCACAATGTATGATTTTTTATATATATAACCTATTTGTGTTACTGCTGCAAATAAGTATTTGAACACCTGCCGATCAGTAAAACTCCTGACCCTCAGGCCTGTTAGTCCACCTCCACTTATTACCCCATTTAGGGTCACCCCCCCCCAACCTAGCCATACGGAAGCATTTAGGGGTGATTAGGGGTCCACGTTTAAAAAATCATACCGGCCAAACCGAAGGACGCAGGGTCACGGGACCAAGGGCCAAACCGGCCCGGGCCCTCCAGGGTCACGGGACCAAGGGCATTCTACAGGGGAGGGCCCGGGCTGTGCCATTCCAAATCAACCCAGGGGGGCTGCACAGCAGCCGCCCAAAAATCACGTTTTTGCTTCTGAAATTGTTGCAAGTGCTCCCGTATGTCTGAGTTCCTGCGATCAACACCCGGGGGCGCAAGACGTTTCTGCAACAAGGCCCGGATGCTTCCCGGTGTCAACTTCTGCCAGAAAGCCCGGATGCTCCCCTGTGTCACCGGGCCATAACGTGGCAACTTCGGGGAGCATGGGAGGGTGCTTCCAAGTGACCGGAAATCCCGACATCGCCTCTTAAGTGCGGGAGCTCTTGTGCTCTACATCTCCGTTAGCAAAGTGGTCTAGTAGCCTGACTCCCAACCGGGAGACCCCAGTTTGAGGTCCACCTGCTCAGAGAACCCTTTATGTACAAAATCTTGGAACGGCAGTTTCCTTTTTTTTTGGTAATGGGTCCGTTGTGTAAGAGTCATAAGCACTATGAGCAGATGTAATCCATATGGCTCCTGTAGCTTAGTGGTTAAGCTGCTCGGTCTCTGCCCCAAAGACCTGAGTTTTCTTCCCGCTGGCTCCAGATAGCCTTGTTTCCCACCCCCACCCCTCAAAGTCCTTACCCTGACCCGAGGCTATAAGGACTATGAGCGTGGTAGGCAATCTGCCTTGATAGCCGGGAAGACAGGAACTTAGGCTCCCGACTGGGAGACCAGGGTTCTATTACAGACTCGGCTATCAACACTTTAGTTTTTTTTTTATCAATTTGGACATTCAGAAGCATGGCTGTCTTATGCTAGATGTCGTGCCATCTTGCTATCAAGTCTTAAACACTATGAGCCTTGTCAGTTTGTACGTCTGGTGGCTGAGTGGATTCTGGGAATGCCTCCCACCCAGCAGACCTGGGTTCAAATCTAGCTTTGGCTGTCAGCTTTTCCTTTATCATCAATATGCATATTAGGCCTCATGCATCCAAGTGTTACGCCATCTTGCTATCAACTCATAAGCACTATGAGCCCTGTCATTCTGTATCACTGTTGGTGGAGTGGTAAGGGTGTCGGACTCTCACCTGGGAGACCCGGGTTTGAGTCTGGACAGCGCTGACCACCTTTTCTATCTTATTTGCTGACAACTGACGTAAGAAGGTAGGTCTGCCATAAGGAACCGCTTGGACATCTCGCTATCATTTTGAAAGGGCCTCTTGACATATGGATGACGACTTTTCACGAGTGCTTAAGGGAGGGTTCCCGTGGACCGATCCGAACGCCGGTGGGCTCAGGCCGTTCTGCACGCTGAGTGGAATAAACAAAACCAGCCACAACCTTTTCCGAAGCCCACCTGGCTCTGGAGGCCCTGCGCCCTTGGAAGCATCAGCCTATACCTTCTTATGTCCAGATTCCAGCTTTGGTTGTCAATCACATGGCTCCAGTAGTTCAGGGGCTATTTTACCCTTCGGTTCAATGAATCCGGGATGGCTAAGAGCGTAACCTCATTTGGCAGCAATTTATTCCACATGTCTCCTGTAGCTTGGCGGCTTTTCAGCTTGAGTCAGGCACTGCAAAAAGCGTGACCTCATTTGGCAGCAATTTATTGAACTTGATTCATGTAGTCTGGTGATTTTTCTTTGTTTCCACCTTGGACATACGGAAGCAGGAGGCGATGCTGCTGCTGATGATGCTCCTCAATGTCTAAATTACTTGCTCTCAGGTGCTAAGTGCTATCAGCAAAGGTAACCCACATGGCTTGAGTAGTCTTGTCGTTTAAGGTGCCCGACTTGCAATGGATGGCAGCCACGTGATTGTCGTTGTTGGCGACACACTTTCTCTGCTACTCTGCTTTCTCCCCCTCTTCCTAAACTGCTAATCTACAGGATCCAATGTGTGGCTGCATAAAGCAAAAAGCACCATTGGCACTGCGGTTTGTGTTGCGTTCTAGAAAAAGCACCACGGGTAATTCCTCATCCTGTAATTGACCCATGTATCTCAAAAGCACCGTTGGTACGTCTTCCCTCCTGTGGTGTCGTCGTTTATTGAACGCAGTGAGTGTGCTCTGCTTCAGATGGTTGGCGATGCAGTTGATCCTCATGGGGTCGGGGATTACATTGTTGTGATCACAAGAGTAATTGAGCCACTGCCGGAACCGCTTTTTTTACATTTTAAAAAGCGATAGTTTTTAATGCTTGATTCTCCAAACACATGGGCACATCTGGAAGTTCTGTACCCAGGGTTCGGTTACCAGAGCCCCGCAAGCCAAGGTCCAAGAACCCTAGTGGCTCGGGGACCTCCAGGGACCTTAACCCTAACCTGACCCAACCCCCACAAGCCTAGGGTAAAGAAAGTATGACTTCATCTCAATGCCAGCACAGTTCTCCAGAGCCAGGGGGTCTCGCGGAGGTTCTGTACCGGGGATTTGAGCACCCACAGCCCCGCAGGGTCTCAGACATTTTCCGGTAGAGCTTGAGTGCTTCCCCATGTCCAGGCCCGGTTCTCCAGAACCAGGGGTCACCCACGGAGGTTCTGATGCTGAACAGTGAAAAATCAACACATGATGTGAAACACATGACGATTAGGCGGTGCAGCAGGTGATGAGTGAAGATTACTGATGGTCAATAAAGTATCAAATAAATGTAGCAACAGGAAAGAAACTAAAGTGGACATAGCAATAAACCAAGAGAGGACAATACTAATCAAAGGAAACTAAATGGAAATGAATGAAGAACAAAATGTAATTACTAATTTGCTGGATCTTCTTTATAGCTGAATTAAAACCATTTCATTAATGTTTTTGTGTTTGTTTTGATTTCAGTTGCAGAGTTTTCAACAGAAGCTGCAGCTGTGGAGGCAAAAGGTGTGAAAATGACTGAAAGTCATTGAAACCATCAATCTGCATGTAAACATTAGAGATGCATAACTGTAAAATGCAGCCATAATATCTATCAGATCTTTCTTTATTAGTTATTAATAGTGAATAATTAAATACTGCATTCTTCAATATCCGTCCTGGTTTTGGTTCAGGTTCGGTTCCAGCAGCTTCACCTTCCACTGAAATGCCTCGCAGCATTAAGCAGCTTCTGGCTGAAACCCTGGATGATCTGACCCAGACGGACCTGGACAAGTTCGTGTTCAAGCTGCTGGACCGCAGCGAGGAGCCGTGGGTCCGACGCTGCCGGGTGGAGGGGAAGAGCCGCCTGGACATCGTAGATGTTCTGGTCTCCACCTTCACGGAGGACAAGGCTGTGGATGTGACCGCGGACATCCTGAGGAACATCGGCTGCAACCATCAGGCGGAGACACTCGGTGAGATCAGCCGGAACTGAGGAGACGAGCTTTTAGGTTTAGAAATAAAACGAGTTAAAGCTCAGAGCAAACAAGGAAACTGCTCATTTATTAAGGCAAATTTTAAAAAATGCAAATTTGTTCAATTTAATTTTTGTTCATTTGTTACCTGCAAATCTAAATTGAACTATTTTACCTGCAGGAATTTTAGACAAAACTGCATTTTAGCCTTTATCATCAGAAACGCCCCGTTTGGTCCCAATTTAGTTACTGCATCATGAATTGTTTAGTAATGACAAAAGAAAGTATGCACTGTTTAAAACTAAAGTTTTAGATATCAGGGCAGAGTAAAGATGTTTTATGATAACCTTAAATTATTTGAATCTGACTTCAAGTAAAACAAACAAAACACATCTACTCTTAGCCGTAGTGAACTTGTCATGAAGTTAGATGATTTAAACACGGGGTTAAATAAACAATTTGGTTTTAATACATTTTGTCGTGTTAATACAACAACAAAATGGACAAACATCAGCAGAGCGTTCAGAGGAGCAACTGGTGCTGTGAAGCTCAGAGAAATGACCAGGAACAAAAAGCTCCATCTCAGACTCTACAGCAAGTTCAAGGTTAAAGGTCATGAAGGGACAGTTAGAAAGAGACTGAATGTTTATGGGAAGCAGAAAGTCTTTTCTTCCTAAAACAAAATGTCAGCAGAACTTTAACTGTCTTCTTGATATTTGCTGGGTTTCATTTCAGAAGGGACAAAATTTAAAACTTTGTAAAAAATTTCATTGATTTGTGGCGACAGATTTTTGTTTCTGATCTGTTTAATAGTGACGGAGAAGCATGGAGGATGACAGGCAGCTCGTCTTTACGGTGAGAAACTATGAAATGTTTCATTCACAACATAATGTCAGCATTTAAACATTTAGAGAGCAAAACGGTTCTACAGAAACGTGATGTTTGTGTTGCAGGAAACCTGAACAGCAGCAGATGATGGAGAGATGACCTCAAAGTCCAGCTGCAGAATGGAAACTACTCATATTACCAACTTAAATAATATTTTTGTATCATGTTCTTATCCTACAATCCACTGCAGATAAATAAATGTTTTTATATCTGGGATGATGTTTTTGCAGCAAGTTTCTGTTTAAATGAAAATAAATTCATAAAAATGTGTGTTCATTTTTGAAAGTTATATTTTCACCATGTTATTTCAACATTGATAAATGTATGAGTTCCAAACTAAATATGTAATTCAAAAACTAAATATCTAAACAGTTAACTAGAAATATATATTTTAATTCCTACATTTAAAATAAACCAAAAACAAATGCAAAATACATTAAAAGTAATCAAATCAAAGCATAAATAGCTCTGACAAATTATTTTCTATTTCTCATTAAAGTGTTATTGATGGGCAAAAGCATTTGCTGATTATGCAAACCGGATTTTACAAAATATGAGGAAGAAAATCAAGTTTCACACCTAAAACTAGGCAAATGGAAAAAATACCACCTAATATAAACGGTATAAAGTTAAAGAGGTTACGCCAGAAAACTAGTTGCTCATAATACTTGTTTATTATCAAATTAGACCAGAAACTGTAAGTCAATTTACCTTTTTTTGAAACGCAAGTCGCAGCGTCTCCATGTGTGGCTGTAATTCCCTGACCTGACGGCAGGGGGCGGTGGGACGTCTCAGCGGCGGAGCGGCGCAGGAAGAGGAAGAAGCTCCATAACAACACAGCGGCCTCTCAGGTCAGCTGACTGACGTCCAGCTGTTGGACATCCTGTGGCTCCCGGACCTGGACGCGGCGCGACGCGGCTCCTGACCGGACTGACAGCAGGTCTGGGCCGCAGCTTCCTGTCGCATTTCTCGGTGTTTTTCTCTAAATCCGCCGTTAGTTTGACTCTTTTAGCCAAACACTGAGGCTGTTAATGAACCGGCTGAAGAATCTCCACAGAGCTGGTTTGATGTCTACAGTTGGTTTGATGTCTAGAGCTGGTTTGATGTCTACAGTTGGTTTGATGTCTAGAGCTGCTTCAAGAAACTTCAGGAGGCAGTTGAAGGTTTGAACAGGTGAAGAGAAACACCTGCAAGTGTCAATCAGGCTGAAGTTGGTGTCTGCTTGGTATTAAAGGGCCAGCACACTCTTTATTGTTCTGGAATTAAATCGGTGGTAATAAATCAGAAACAGTTTTACTTGTGTCACACATTAGTCATTAGCATCAGTGTCAGATTATTTTGGGCCTTTTTATGGTTTATCTGAGATGATTTTGCATCACTAGAAAACAGAACTGAGCATCATAAAAGAAAGTTTGGGAGAAAACCGTGGATTCTTTGATAGTGTCTTTTTTAAATTGCATAAAATCAAATTAGACTGAAGTTTATCCATAAACACCCAGTGATATTTGGTTGGTCAAGAAGGTCCTGCCATCATTCTTGGCAGTTTGTAAAAACTGGTTGTTTTCTCAGGTATATGGAGAGCCATTTCAACCTAAATTAAATAAAGAAATGGGTGAAATAAATAAAAAGTGAGTAAAATAAATCAAAAAATGAGTGAAATAAATAAAAAATTTGTTAAATAAATAATTTCATTTTTCATTAACTCAATTTTTCATTTATTTATTTTTCATATTATCAATTTCTCAATTTCCCTTTTTCATTAATGAAAACTGGGTAAATGGAAAATAGATTAATCTATTTTTCATTTAACCATTTTTTTTTTAATTTAGCGATTTCGACCAAACGTTTTGACCTCCTCCGCTCACCTTGTCTTGGCCACGCCCCTCTGGGCCTCTTGGCTCCGCCCACTTGGAATGTTCTACCATTTCTTTGGAAACAGGAAATATCAGAGAAATGTTTTGATGCAGATTAATTTTCCTGATTCAGAGCTTTTCCTTTAAGATCTGCAGACGGTCCCAGAGATGACCAGCCGCCTCCTGCTGTTGCCATGGCGCCGGGGTTTCCGTCATGGCCGCCGCCTCCTCCTGTCGTCCCGGCGGTCCGGAGCGTCCAGGTGGTTCAGTTCGGACGGTCGGATCAGCCGCAGCCTCCAGGAGAGCTACATGACGCTGCAGCTGCCCGCCGAGGGCCGCAGCAGCCCCGCGGAGGTGAGGGCCGCCTACCTGCGCCTCGCCAAGCTCTACCACCCGGACTGCGGCGAGCCCACCGCCGACGCCGGGCTGTTCGCTCGGGTCGAGGAGGCGTACCGGGCCGTCCTGGCCCATCAGAGTAAAACCCGACAGCCGGACGGAGCGACAGAGGACGACGACGAGGACAAGACCCGAGGAGCCGCTCTGCAGCACCGACACTACCTGAGCTACGAGGGCGTGGGCTCGGGGCCCCCCAGCCAGCGGGAGCGGCAGTACCGGCAGGTCCGTGTGGACCGGGCCGCCGAGCAGGTGCTCAGCTACCGGCAGAGGGAGCAGGAGCGCGCGGCGGCGGCGGACGGGGCGCTGGCGGAGCGGGACGCCCGTCAGCGCAGCCGCAAGATCAAGATCACGCAGGCGGTGGAGCGGCTGGTGGAGGACCTGATCCAGGAGTCCATGGCCCGCGGGGACTTCCGGAACCTGAGCGGCGCCGGGAAGCCGCTCAGCAAGTTCCAGCACAACCCGTACGCTGACCCCATGACCCACAACCTCAACCGCATCCTGATCGACAACGGCTACCAGCCGCCCTGGGTGGTGACGCAGCGCGACATCCGGGACGGCGCCGCCCGGGTCCGGAGCCGGCTGCTGGAGGGCCGGGCGCGGCTCGGCGACCCCATGACCCCGGCGGAGCAGCGCCACTGGGAGCGGCTCTGCGGCGCCGCGGAGGAGGAGCTGGCGAAGCTCAACAAGATGGTGGACGACTACAACCTGATCGTCCCCATGCTGGGCATGCAGATGGTCCACTTCAGCCCGGCCCGGGAGGCGGCGCGGGCCCACAGGGTCGCCGAGCAACGGAGGGCGGAGCTTCTGCAGGTCCGGCAGGAAGAGAGGGAGCGGAGGAAGGAGGAGAAGAAGAGACAGAACTCAGCAGGCAGGACTCCAGCTAAGAGGCGAGGCCTGGTGTCCTGGATGCAGCGTCTGCTCGGATACTGACCCAGCATAGCAACGGGCAAAAGTCTCCGACCAGCCGCTGCTTTACTCGCCTTTAAAAGGTAAATTAAACTGAAACACAAGAGGGAAAACAAAGAATAATTTTTATCATCAACCCAGGATGTTTGTATTGTCCCTGTATGGAAAGATCTTATTGAATTTAATGTGATGATCATTAAAATGATCCGTTCTAATGCTCCTTTGCACACAGACTGAAGGACTCTGGTACCGAGTGTTGGGTCGTCATCACATTTGTTTCCAAATTTAGTGCAAACTTTTAAACAGTGGCAAAGAAAAAAGTGACTTTCCACCTACTGGTTTAGAGTGAATCAACCAGGGTACGAATACTTAACTCAGTCACATGTTGGCTGCAGCAAACAGGAAGTAGATGTTGCTAACTAACATAAACCAGCCATCTCTGAACAACAAGGAGAGAACCTGGTCTCTGCCGTACCACAGGCACCAAACCCAGGAGAAACTCGGCAGGAGCTCAGGAAGCGTCCAAACCCTCAGTGTGGTTTTCCTCTGCGTCCTGCTCCTGTTCATAACCTGGTTGATTCGCTACAAACCAGTAGATGGAAACATGCAGAATTCACTTCTTTTTATTTCAGCTTTTTAAAAGTTCACTCATAATTTGCGTTTCACTGTAAACGTAGAGAATGAGGTGAGAAGATGGAAAAAACAGACAAACACTAATGTTTGGTTACTGTGAGACAATAAAGATTATTTATTTAAAATATTCTGGATATCTCACTTTGTGACATACAGCATGGTGGTGGCACCATCATGCTGAGGGGCTGTTTTACTGTAGCAGTGTCAGCAGATCATCCTCAGATGATCCTCCAGGTCTGGAGAATCGTCTGTTTACTCCGGCAGCGGCTGCAGAGCCACAGGGTTGCAGAGGACCACCGGGTCCCGGGCCCCGCGCTGCAGGGCCTCGGCTACGGCCCTGGGCGGCCCCGCCACGGCGCTCCAGTCCTGGGCGATGTACTGGTGGTACGGGTCCTGGGATCCCTCCAGCTTCCTGGAGCGGATGTAGCTCAGCATGATGCCGAAGGTGAAGAAGCTGAAGAGGCCGACCACCAGCAGGATGAACATCAGCTCCTCAGGCTGAGGGCGACCCCTGGCGGAGGCCGCCGCCTGCTGCAGAGCATCATGGGTAGTGTGGTTCCCGGGCCGCTGGAGGCCGCTGCCGTTCAGGCAATGCTGCAGGACGGAGAGCAGGAGAGACTGCAGCTCGGTGCTGTTGAAGCGGAGCATCACTGGCCTCTGCTGGCCACTCGGTGCACTGCAACCACAAAGGGAAAAACCTGATGAGGCTGTTTATATGCTTATTTATATATATAGCTCATATTTAAATTATGCATATATATTTATATATTTTTTATAAATTTTATATTTATATTAGCTAAAGTTTAACATGTTTGGATGCTGTAGCTTGACAACAAACAATTTCCCCTTGAATATCAATAAAGTTTTATCTGATTCTGTTATTCTAGAATTATTTTTAGTTTTATTTGCACATAAATAGCAAAATATACCAGAAACAGTAAGCTTATCGTTTTCATTTCTATAAAAGTAAAATGCTTCTAAGTTTGCCATAAAGTTTCTTTTGCAAAAGAAAACTTATGAAAAAGTACAAACAATTATAATATTCAGGAATTTCAAATATTTAAAGCATTTTCAACATTTCCAAAAGTATTTGAGTTGCACTGGAGGATAAATCTGATCATGTGAATTAAGAAAAGCCTCCATGAGAATAAACTCAACTCCTGAGTAATAATTAATCTTTGAGTGACTCTGGCTATACATTTAGCCTTAATGTCAGCAAAATATGTCTTTTTATCTTTAAAAATCGTCATAATGAAGAATATTTAACACTGATCAGATCTCACAAGACTTTTTTCTAGCCAACAAACTCCAGATTTTAGTCCTGGACATCTTCATCTTTCTTGGCCGACCTTTTCAGAGCCAGTTTGTCTGGTCTGCAGGATGATAAGATCCAGTTTAAAGCCTCGTTTGGACCTACCTGGTGCAGCTGGGCTTCAGGAACATCTCCAGCTCTGCAGCAGGAAGCCGCTCCGCTCCGAACCCGTCGAGGTCACGCTCCACGCCGAGACGCACGTCAACACGTCTAATGAAACGGGAGGTCGCAGGGAAAGGTTACCGGATCCCTGCAGATGCTCCTCCAGCTGCTCAGGAGAAGAACCACGGGTCCGACCAGTCGGTTCTGTTGGATCTGTGTGAGTCTGGATCAGAAAGCTAAGGTTCTGTCACATGCAGTGGTTCTGTTTGGCTCTTACTGGGTCAGTGTGACGCTGACCTGCAGCCAGAGAACAAAGCTGCTTTCAGGCTGAAAACCTGCAGCGGAGCAGAGATTCAGTTACAGCAGCTCCACCTCCAAACGTCCTCTGGCTGAAAATAACCAAGATTATGCTTGAAACTCTGCTTCTTCTTTTTAATGTCATTTCCCAAACACGAATTTGTTCATCAAGGCAGAGGGTTCTGGTAAAGTTCTGGTCCAGTTCTCAGTTCTGTAGCTTTTCTTTCCACGGAGACAAACTTAAAGGTCTCCAGGTTTTCTGAACATTTCTTCTCCAAAGATGACCTTGGATTGACCTCCAGAAAGCCCAGAAACCACTGATGAAGATCCATTTGATCACTACATGAAGGTTCGGTTCTTGGAAAGGAAAGATAAAAACTGAAGTTCAGCAGAAATCAAACATTTCTAAGGAAAGTTAAATAAAAACCTGATTCAGGAGGTTCAGTTGTTCTGCTGAGGCACGGCGGTGGCAGCATCATGACTGGGGAGTGGGACAAAACTATGAACTCAAAAAATGGTTTTTAATTAAATCACTAAAAATGATGTGATCAACAATAAACTTACCATGAACTATTTAAGTTTTCTTTGTAGGAACGGGATGTTAAAATATAAACTCAAGAGTTTATCAAAGGTTAATCCTTTTTAAAATTGTCTTTTCTCAGCAATAAAAACTGGATTTATGTCAGACTTCATTTAAAAACACTTCCTGTTTTTAACCAAGTTTGAGTAAAAACAGAGTATAAATCAATGGACATGTGTTCATTTGTTTTTAAAATTAAACAGATGAATGTTATAAATGATGAAAAGGAAAATTTAATGGAAGAAACAGAACAAAAAACGTGCAAGAAGAAAACAGGAGGATCTGACAAAGTGAACGTGGGGAACATAAATCTATGGGATCATAAATCTGGGATCACTGGATGCAACAGAAATGAATAAATAACTGAAATCAAAACAGATCAGGATCAATCAAATAAATTAAACAAGATGATCAAAATAAAATCAAAGTCCAACAGAGAAGAAACAGGAATACATGCAGTGATGAACAAACACCTGGAAATATATAATACATAATATATATATTAATTATCTGTAGTAATATCGGATATTAATATTGTCCCAAGTTTTCACATCAGTTCATCCCTAGAAATAAGAAAACAGAGAAATGATTGACAGACGGACAAGAAGAAGAAACGAAATATTTTTCTTCATGGTGACAGACAGGATGTGACATCAGAGTCCTTCATGTTGTCTCAGTTTAAACTGAAGTGATAAAGCAGGTCAGACGTTTCCATCAGGAATAAACCTTTTGATCATTCAAAGCCTTTCAGAGACGATGAAGGATCCAGAATAAATCTGGATGTTAATTCACTTCTTAAAACTGATTTGAGTAACTTTTATGAAAAATGTGGGTTTTTAACATATTTGTCACCTTTAGTGGAAGAAACAATCAGTGAAAAGATTGATCTGCTGTCTGAAGAAATGCTCCGAAAACAACCAATCAGAGCCAGGAGGCGGGGCTTAGCGCTGTCAATCACCTCAGATTCAGCAGATATGTAAAAACATATTCTTCATGGTTTCAGGCTGCAGCTCCAGCTGAGTGTGATGAATCTGCTCTGGTTGCTCGGCCGTCAGGGATCCTTGGACTCCAGCAGCCTGGAAACATCAGAAGAGACGAGAGAGGATCAGCAGACAGGAAGCGGAGAAACCGGAAGCAGAGAAACCGGAAGTGGAGACTCACGACCCCTCCGCCTCCATCGCTCTCTTCGCCTCTCGCGCTTCGTGCTCGTCCCAGATCTTCTTGTAGCAGTAGATCATGACCAGGATGAGCCACAGCTGCAGGACCACGATCAGGACGTACATCACGATCTCAGCGATCACCGCCGTCAGCTCCCGGTTGGCTGCAGGAAACCAGCCAATCACGTGTCAGAAAGCTGTGCCGGTGTGTCTGGCCCCGCCCCCCAGCGCCCCTCACCTGCGGCCACCACGCTAAGCTCCACCTCCTTCTCCACCACCACGTCCTCCGGCTGCAGCGGCAGGAACAGGGTTCGGCGGAACGTGCAGCGGTACGTGCCGCTGTCGTTGAACGTGACGTTCTGCACGTAAACGGCGCCGATCTGGACGTCGTGGCTCAGCGTCCCCTGCCACTGCAGCCGGTCGCTGAAGTCTTCATGGAGGATGTTTGCGTTGGGGTGTTTATAGTGGAAGATCTGGTGGAAGGACGACATGAACCGGCTCAGCTTTTCAATTCAACACAATTCAATTTATTATTTATTTGAACATGTTTTGCACATTACAAGAAAACCCATAAAAATGAGGAAAACGTATGAATTAAAGTAACTTACATGTGATTTACCTGATTTTAAATTATATAATTGCTCAAATAAACTATATTTTATTTAGGTTTGAACAGTAGCTCATTAATATCTAAAGTAATTTCTTTTTAGATAAAACATTAATTGTTATGGCTTAAATAATCTGCTAAAGTTTCAATTTGAAGTATGTTTTGAGAAACAGGATATTACGGCTATAAAAAAAAGACAAATAAATACATAATCATGTTATCTCTGCTCTGATTGGCTGATCAGGGCCTCCAGTCGCCTCCTCCCCCAGACACACTGGCTGCTAAGTACCTTTTTTTTAAAGCAGTTGTTGATTTCGTGACCTTGTTTTTTTTTTGTTTGTTTGTTTGTTTTAAGCAGTTGCTGATTTCCTGATGGTTCTGACTCACGTGTGTAAAGTCGTGGTCCTCGGGCCGTTTGAAGTGCCAGTCCACCGTGGCTCGGGCCGACACTTCCTCTCTCTTCTTACAGGAAATGCAGCCAAGCAGGAATCCTTCTCCGGCCACGGCTTCGGTCATGGAGTCCACCTCCGCACAGCCTGCGTGGCACCAGGGCACTTCACCGCAGAGCAACAAACATTATCAGTCAGTCTGGAGATCACATGTTAAAGAAATGAATCTAGAAATGTGATCCTGTTAGTTTTGTGGTTTTTTTGTCTTTGAAGGGAGAAATATAGAAATCTCTTCCTCTGAGGAACTTTGTCTTCCATGAATTCAATGATTTTTGTATTTTTTGTTTCTGTACATGAGTTCAGACATGGAATCTGATCAGAGACCAAATCAGGATTTAAGTTTTAAAGTAACAATTTGAGCTGCAGATGTCTGAGCCGTTCTGTTGGTTCTAGTTTCTTCTTCTTCTGTTCTTCATCTTTTCTCTGGACGCATCGTTTCCGTTTGGACAGTTTCTCCCTCTGGTTCTGGATGCTGGCCAGCTGGGACCATGTCCAGTTGCTATATTGTGTAACCGTGGCAACAATATATTGTTTTTCCAACAGAGCAGGTGATTAGCATCTCAGAAGCTCAAATAACAGCTTCTGAACTTTGACCCCAAATCCCAGAGGCTTCATGGATGCAGTGAGGAGACAGAAGGAGTTCAAAGGTCAACGTCTCTCCAACCAAAGAGCCTGACAGATTTAAAGAGGAGCAAAAGCAAAGGAGGCGGATTAGCACAGCCAGATAGCAACTGATGATGTCATCCAGGACTTGTTACTGTGGATTATCAGATATTGAGCTATTAGCAACAGTCTTCAGTCAGAGGTCTCTTCAGACACGCTGTGAGACTGACTGCTACTGGACTCGACTGTTTGAAGGTGTTTGGAGGATCTGCGTCACAAAAACATTTAATTGATTCACCTGGAGGATAAATAAAGGAGTTTTGAACTGAGTTGAATGTAAAAATCTATTTTTTTAATCTTTTATTTCCTTTGTTTTTAAGCTGACTTAGTTTCATTGATTTCTCATTTTGTGGTTCTTTAAGCTACTTCAACCGGCATTCGTGTCCCTTCTGGCTGGTTCCGGCTGGAAGCTCAGTGCATTTTCATGCTGGACTCACCAAGAAGGCTGAAGGCGACTAAAAACGTCCAGCAGCTCATCGTTCTGCAGGGGGAATATTCAAACAGCTGCCGCAGAAAAGGCCAGACATTCCCAGATCCAGGAAAGTTCCTGCAGACTGGAGTTACTCTGGACTCCACAGCGGCACCAGGCTCCTCCTGCAGGTCCGCTCCACTCTAATCCATCAGAACTTCAGATATGAATCATCAGACATTCAGAGCCTCTGAGGTTTTACGGCATCTCATCTGACTTTAAGGCGGCTAAATTTAGAGTGAGAATCCGGCGCTGGGCGTGTTGGGAGGCAGCAGAAACCTGAGAGGATGAGACGTTCGCCGTGGCAACGTGACCGTCCACGCTGAGCTACACTGGGACGCTTTGGAGGGTTTCCTTCACGAAAAAGATCATTTGGGTTTAAAATCTGTTTCTTCTTCTTCTCCGATGTCCTTCGTGTAAAATCACCTCACTGTGTTTTGTTAAACAAATATGTGAAGAGCAAGCAAACCCTGAGGTGAAAGTAAATATTGTCACGTGCAGCAGGAGGGTTTCATGTTGCCTGTAAACACAGATCATGTCCTGCAGGTCAGAGGTCACGGCTCAGGCTGGACGGGACTCAGTGTTTGGATCAGGGACGTCCCAGCAGGACAAACATTCTTCTGTCAGCAGTTTCATTTGTTGTTGCTATAAAAACGCTCCATTTATTTTGTATTTTTACAGATTTGAATCTTTGATGTTTTCATCAGAAAACAAAGAAAAATTCTTTATTGGATTTTTGTTCTGAAATACAAACATCGTCTGTTTGATGGTCAGATACAAAGGATTTGCTTTTTATGTTAAAAGTAATAAAAATGACATTTATGGTAAATAAAAGTGAAAACTGAACCAGTTTTTGTCAATAGGCCTCTGATTCTTGTGACTGTCTGTAGGAGGCGCTGTTTCTAGTCTGGGCGCCTCACAGCTGTCGTTTCTCACGTTTTCAACACAAAAATAACTTTACATACAAAATACAAACATCTGAAGCATCTATGACTGAGGAGGAAACGTCTGTGGAAAGTTTCCAGCTGTTTGCTTTGTCTGATAGTGTTAGAGATTTTTTGGTATTATCATTTTGTTATGACTTTAGTTCATATTCAGTCTGATGTTTAGTTTAAAGTGTCTCTTTCTTCTGTGTATAAACTGACCTGAAGGTCACATCTGCCTGTTCGTCTTCATGTGAAACAGTTAACTGTGTGTTTCACAGACCTTAAATTATGTTTCCACAGGTTCCGTCTTATCAGCCGGATACTCCCTACCTTAGAAACTGCCTGTGTGAGGTAATAATTTGTGTCTGCTGTCTTTCTTAGCTGTCCTCCTTCCTTGTGCTTGATAATAAAAGACAAACCTGTAACCAAAGGTCTTTAGACGCTCAGTGAACGGCTTGGAGGAGCAGTTTGCTGACTCTTCTCCTTTTGCAAAAGCTTTGTCATAAAACTCATATACGTTGTCTGTGGTTCTTTTAATGAAGGTTTGAGAAAAATACCCATTCGGATAGAACCAGAACTTTTTGCTAAAAGACGTCATGATTTATGGCATCAGATTTTGCTGACTTGCTAACAAAAAGTGCAGCCAAGCAGGTTTTGACATCCAGACTGTGGCCTGCAGAGGGAGCAGCGACGTGCTGCACGGCTGGATCTACAAGAAAATGTTTCTCTAAGCTTCAAATTATGCTATTGACATCAGAACATGCTTCGATTTTTTTATTTTATATTTTTACCATAATTGAGACATAATCCACAGATTTGAGTGGATCTGTGTGAGCTGGTACCAGGCAGCGACCTGGTCCATCTGGAGTCCAGGCTCATAAAGGAGATGCTGGCTGAAGGCCCGACTCTGCCCGGCCGCTGACATGATGAATGACCTCTGACCCTGAACTGAACACCATGTGGTCATCTGGGTGTTTGTTTTGCTGCAGCGAAGCGTCCCTAACCCTTCGACCTCCAACAAGAACTGAAATCAGACAGAGCAGCAGAATAAACAGCGAAGCAGCAGAGGGGGGGGCTTCAAGGAAATGTTGACATATGATAAACCCTGCATGCATCTGTAGCCTGACCAGATCAGGGAGAGCCTGGTCCTCTCTCTCTCTCCTCTCTCTCTCTCTCTCTCTTCTCTCTCTCTCTCTCTCTCTCTCTCTCTCTCTCTCTCTCTGCTGCTGCTGGCGGTTCTTTTATTTTTAGCTCAGATCGAGTTTCCAGCCGTCGGTTCAGCTGCTGCAGGCTGAGCGTCTCCCAGGCAGCCGGACACAAGCTGTTCGCTGCACAGGCTGCAGCATGTGAGCTGACCACTGCAGGAGGCTGAGGGACGCAGCATGGGACGTCTGGAAACTGCAGAGTCACTGTGATGCTCTGAAACGGGACGGTAAAAACGCTCTTTTATTCTTTATGCAGCGACGGCGGCGCTTAGAGCCGTGAACTGCTCTGATGGAGTCAAGTTAGAGCCGGAAAACGTTTCCTCTAATGCAGAACAATGAAACTCTGTGAATATATTAGGAGTTTGTGTTTCAAACAGTTGATACAGTCATAAAAGATAAAAAAGACATAAAATATTGTAATAAATATGATAATGTCTGTACAAATGTACTGCATAAATGATTTAATAATTCACAAAGTGAGTTTTTCAATCTGTTGGATTTATTTGTACAGTTCAGCAACAAGGCAGTTCAAAATGATTTACATAACAAAAACATAAAAACAAAAGTCATAAAACCAGCAGGTTGTCACCAAACATTACATTGTGTCTACTGCCATCAGCTTAATCATCAATACACATCATGTATTTTCATATGCATTGATCATATGCAATCAAACACATAATGCAATCTTTATAACGTTGCTGGATGGAATAAATATTTATCTCAAATAATCATCAGCTGCACTTTTAACCTGGTGTGAACCAAAAGTTTTTTTAATATATTAATTGGCTTCTATCTTTGAATTTTAATAAGTTCCTTTTTATTTTTCATCTTTGTGACTGTGAGAATATTCATTCTTTTCTGTTTTTCAGTTCAGCATCGTTCACCAAGTGGCAAAACGCTTCGGTACAGGAAACTTTCTTTGTAAAGCTTGAAAGACGTTGAGTCAGATATTATGGGAAATATCCTGCAGATTTCTTTTGTATGCATTATAACATTTACCAGAAGACAGTCATGATTGATATTCCATATAGAAATTCCAACTTAAACTATTTAAAAATGTTTTGCTCTGAACTAAAACATGTGTAAAAGTAAATTGTTTGTTTTTCCATAATGAGGGACGAAGCAAACAATGCAGCTCCTCTGATATCCATCTGTCCAACAGTATGATTTGTAAATATGGTGAAATGAGTTTGAGATAATCCAATAAATGAACCAAACTACTCTTTCTGAAGCCATACAGGTATTTAAAATAAGACAAGCTGATGAAACGTGAAAGCCTCTTCACTCAGAGTATTACATGGTTCCTTCTTTACGTTGTTTTTATTTCCAGCTGCAGTCAAGGTGACCTGACCTCCCCTCCGCTCCTCTGTTGAAGACACCTGATCTCCTTCTGGTGGGACTGTGGGATCAGATGAAGTGATGCCGCTCCAGGAAGCAGGTGGGACCTCACTGTGCTTTACACACCCAATCCTAAACATCGACCCTTTATTATAAGCATTTCAGAGAGTTTGTTCTGAATATGTCTTCATTAAACACGTAAAACAGAGTTCAGGTTTAAAAAAAGGATGCACAGACACTGATCGGACACCAGATGTCGCTTTGACACTGTGAATTCTTATAGCTTGTATTTTTTTCCTCCCTAAATGAACTTTAAAAGTTCAGAAAGTTGTGGAATTTTTTTTCTGTATTTGCTGTTTTCCGTTTCGTACCTGAATCTGTCATTCTAGTTTTCTTGTGGACGTACAAAAAACGACCGTTACTTAGGCGAAGTGTGTTTTTATTAATAAATCTGCCTCTGGATCGGACCAACTGAATGGTTCTTTATTTAAATCGTAATCTAAATTTGATTAATCGCTTATTTAAATCTGTTCGCTGAGTTTCGTGTGGTGTAAACACTCTTTCCTCTCGACACATCTTTGGGTACAGTTATTTTTCACGGAATGTACCAAAAAGTTTTCAGGCGGGGGGAGTCGGCGTGTTTAACTTAAAGCTTATCGGCATTATAAGGAAGTATTTAGACTTTTTATCTATGACATGTGAAACTGCTCAATAGAAAACATAATTTTAGATGTAATACTTTCTACAGTGCGCCCGGTTATTTGCCTGTAGCTCCGGCGGGGTTCGGTGTCCTCCCCTGCCTTTTGACCCGGTCTGCCGGTTAACTCGCTTCGTTCTTTTTCACTTTCCGACAAAAACCGCTTTTGTTCGGCTCTTTAACCCGAGACGGTTCGGCTCTCCTGCCAAGCGAACGTCGATATTTAACCTCAAATTAATCAGATAAAAGTGACTCTAACGGACCGGAGATGGACGGCCTGGTGTCCGCTGGAGGTTGAACCCCGCCGGTCGTCGGTTTTCGGGCCTCCGGGGACCGGGGGGAGCAGCCGTTAGCCGGCTAGGAGCCGTTAGCAGCGGCCGGTAGATGCCGCCTCCTTCTCCTGCTCCGTTTCTCCTCTGAGAATGTTGATGTGTTCCTGTGAGAAAGTGGATTTCAGCATCGGCTCCCGAACTGTGGCCCGGCTCGTTTTCGAGGCCGAACAAGACGGCAGACCCGCAGGAAACTCTTCCAATGGGAGGTAGGAGCTCCAAGTTGGGGCGTCAAGTTTCTCTGAGGCCAATAAACGGCCGTTTCACATGTTTACACCGCCTTGAGTTAAAGATGTGAAGCTCTTGGTCCGGTCCGGTCCGAACTGGGTCAGATGTTTAAACTGTAATGCTCTGACCTTTAGCTCTGCTTGGATGGAGCAGGTCCAACTTGGACTGGAAAATATGGAGATTTAAGTCAGAGCCGTTTAACACAAATACTGAAACAATTTTATGGCTATTGAATCAAGTTATTCATGTAAATGGATCTTTTTGGCGTATAAAACAAGTAGACGGGGTTTAAAACTTTACTCTGACTCTCTCTCTGACATATTCAGTGTAAAACATGATGGCACAATATGAACAATATAACTGATATTTATCGTTACTACAGTAAACCACTAGGTTTAACCCCGAATTACTTGTGGAAAAATGGCTTTTTTACTGTTGTTGTGTAAAATGTTGGACAGAAACCCAGCATGAAGCTGAAATACTGTGTACCGCGATACTTGACACCGATTGGCTGGCATTTGCAAAGCAGCCAATCCAGGAGCGCCATTTTTACCCCATTTGTACTGATTGGCTGAAGTCAGAGCCTGGATGTTGGCATCGACCTGTAATGACCTGATATTCTGGGTCTCTCTGCTCCAGGTTAACGTCTCAATCCTGCTGCTTCCTGTCACATGACCAAACAAACCTCAATATCTGGAATCATCGTTTGAGATATTAATGCTGTCATATTTCAGTTTGCCGCTGGAGCCCATCTGTCGTGACCTTTGACCCTGAAATAAACGTGTTGAATTCAGCTGAGCTTTGATTGGTCCAGGTGTTTCTGTCGGCCTGGATGGTTTGAAAACGGCGGAATAGCCCTTTAATCAGTCCGACTCGGCTCGGTTCTGGTCGGTCCAGGAAGCTGTCGGCTCGTCGTGTTGTCCGTCTTTCATCGCTCAGGTTGTTTGGAGGATCAGGCTGCAGAGATTACGGTGGATTACTGAGGACAAACAAGCCGCTGCCCTGATTGCTCTTGTTCAAACAGATCCTGCTGTTTGCGCTGGACGGGATCGGGATCGTTTCCCTGGGAGTTTCTGCTCTGAGCACAAACAATGGAGCGGCGCGGAGCGGCTGCATGGTTACCGCCGGCCGGCCGGCCTGGGTTTGGGCCGGTCCGTGTCTGCGGATGTCGGGTTCTGGTCGTTGGCTCACAGCGGATACAACCACAAACTTTCTGCAACTTTTCAGTTCTTACTAAGGGAGTTTCCTCACAGTTCTTAATAAACTGTGTCACTTGTTATATATTCACCACTGGCTCATTTGTATGGTAGACGATTAGCACCACTGAAAAAATTTCAATTTTTTTTTTCTTTTTTACAAAAATGTCATGAGAAAAAAAGCCAGTTCTAAATTTGTTTTACATAAATTTGAGGGAAAATGTGGAAATTCTCATTTTGTTTTACAGAAAATGGAGGAAAAAAATGTAAAAATTAAAAATATTATCAGAGATCTTTGAGGAAAATGAGTCTGAGATCTGAGGAAAAAAAAGTAAATTCTTTATAATTTGCTACAATGTTGATTAAAAATGGCGACTTTTGAGAAGAAGCTGTTTTTCTCAGTCGTCTTCTGTAAACTCGTCATATCAGGGTTTTTTTGACTCTGGGATTTTCCATCATGGTTGAACTGGTCAGTCGCCATCATGAGGCAAAGTGTTTCCTGTCTGAAGGACCAGAACCAGAGAAACATTCAGTTTATTTACTCAACATAATGACTTCCTGTTTTCATGCTGCTCTTCACTTTAAATAACATTTAAAACATCTTAATGCTGCAACCAAAACCATCAGAACTTCATCCAGAGATGAAGGTCTGTGTGTTGAGTGAAGCGTATTGATCAGATCTCTGCTGCAACACGAGCCAATAACCAACCGCCAGGTCACATGACCCAGAGCGGCGGCGGCGGCGTCGGGCTGAGCATCAGCTCTCTGCTCTCTCCACTCCTCAGGGTGGCGCCGCGCCCACGCTGGCCCGACTCTCTGATGCTGGCGCCGTCTGGGCCAGAGGTCCGGAGGCTGCAGCTGGTTCTGGTTCTGGTCGTCTGCGGAGCCGTTCTGAAACTGTTCTGTCTTCCACCAAACTGTCCTCAGCGTCACAGGGGTCGTGACCTGAGCCCCCCCCCGTCCGGCGCCGGCAGCATCATGGCGGAGTCCGGGTCGGACCCGGCGGTGGCCGTGCAGCAGTGACCCGGCGATGAGCTCGTCTGGCCCGCTCCGAGCGGAGCCCGTCTCCGTCCCCACCCTCACCGTCCTGCCGCCGTCCTCAGACACAGAGTCCTGGTCCCGTCCGCCGGGCCGGTGCCACCGCAGCAGGACCAGAACAAGCGGCGCTGCGAGGGCCCGGCGGGCCGGCACGGCGGCGCCTCGCCGCCGCGGATCGTGGCGGAGGGTGGCGAGCGGCGGAGCGAGGACGGCCGGTCACATGACCTGCTGCTGCCGCCGCCCCGGTGCTGGTCCAGAAGCCCGTCCCCCGGCCGGCGCTCCCGCTGGTCCCTCAGGAGCCTGCTGAGCAGAGACTCGGACCTGGACGGCTGCAGGTTAGTGAGCAGCCAGTCAGCCTGGACCGGACCGGACCGGTCAGCAGTTCTCCTTCATCCAGGTCCACAGAGGCGGTACCAGATTACCGGGCCTCAGTAATCAGATTAGGGACGTTTTTGTCAGAATTTCAGAATCGGCCGGATCTGTTGGGCGGAACGGATCAGAACCTTCAGATGATTCATGGTTCTGCCTGATGTCAGCCGGCCTGTTTCTGACCCGGTCAGAACAACCTGCAGATTACCAGGTTCTAATCCCAGCAGGAATCATGTAAACAAACGGGAGAAGCTGCTGAGGAGGCGGGACGTTCCTCACCGGGATGACATCATCTCCAGCCAATGGGAGCAGGCGCTGGCTCTGATGATGTCATGTGAATCCAATCAGATCAGAGCTGCATCACTGCAGTGAGCCGCTGCCTTTTACTGCTGCTGCATGTTGGGTAGAAATAAACACTTTTAAAGTTTACTTGAAATAATTTTGTGTACTTAGTTTAACCCAGACCTTCAGATTTTCTTTGATACATTTGTTATTCTTAATTTACCCTGGTTGTGGATTATTCTGAGTCTTTCATGTCAGTGTGTTGCCGTCGGAAACCAGTTTTCAGACATGAAGCAACAGGAAGAGGAAAGTGAGCACATTTCATTCTAATCAGATAAAAATCATGACACTAGCTGGATGTTTAATCCATTAACATGCCGGAGCCAAAGCACAAACCAGATCAGATTATCTGCTGCAATAATCTGTGAAACCAACACCAGTCAGTCTCTGACGTGAGAACTTGTTCATCACAACCTGTCAGCTCTTCCATTCAAGCTTCCTCTGTGTCACTTCCTGTGGGAAAGTGGATGGAAGCAGCTGGAAATCTCACTTTTCTACATATTATACTGAACCTCCGGTATTGTCAGGGTCAGAGTTCACAGCTAAAGTCCATTATTGGTAAGACCTTCTCTAAAATTCAGTTCAAATTCAGAAATGCTTTATTAATCCCCAGAGAAAAATGTAACATAAATGTGTGTTAGTGGTAGGACTCCATTAAAATATGAAATTACTTACAGACCCTGAATGCAACATTTTCAGTTCTTCATGTTTGAATCTACCATGTGAATCAATACATACAGAGACTAGGACTGAGGAGACTAGGACTGAGGAGACTAGGCTTTAGGAGACTAGGCTTTAGGAGACTAGGTAGGCTACTTTAGGAGACTAGGGCCGTTTAGGAGACTAGGGCTTTAGGAGACTAGGGCTTTAGGAGACTAGGGCTTGTTACTAGGTTAGGCTAGGTGCCTTTAGGAGCTAGGCTTTAGAGACTAGGGCTTTAGGAGACTAGGCTTTAGGAGCTAGGGCTTTAGGAGGCTAGGGCTTTAGGAGGCTAGGGCCTTAGGAGGCTAGGGCCTTAGGACTAGGCTTAGGAGCTAGGGCTTTAGGAGGCTAGGGCCTTAGGAGGCTAGGGCCTTAGGAGGCTAGGGCTGAGGAGGACTAGGGCCTTAGGAGACTAGGGCTTTAGGAGACTAGGCCTTAGGAGACTAGGACTGAGGAGACTCCAGAGTCAGCAGGTCGTTCTCCTCTGCAGGAACCTGGATCCTCCAGACGTTGAGCTGAGCTTCGTTCAGCTTCAGGCTGCAGGTGTAAAACTGTTGACTGTAAACACTGAGTGAGGAGCAACATGGCTGCTGGTTCTGGACGGTTCTTTACCTCCAGCTGGTCCCGGTTCTGTTGGGTTTGCTGTTTTATCAACAGTGTGTTCATTGGAGCTGTCGTCTTCCTGTCATCTGACTTTTGAAGCGTTTCTCAGAGTTTATACTGTGATGAACGCAGACAGGAAGCTGCTGATACATCCTGATCCACCATCTTCAGCCACTTCCTCTCCACGCCGTCGGCCCGTTTCGTCTCTGTTCCCTTCGGTTCGGTTCGGTTCGGCCCTCGTCGTCTGCAGATTACAGAGGGACAGCCGTGCAGGCCGGCCTGGATTATCATCTGGACTCTAATCTAGAGATGGACGCGGGTCGGGGGTTAAGGGATTGGGTGGGCTCTGCTCCAGTCGGGCCAGATATTCTGCTCAGATGAAGCCAGATTAAATAATCTGTGTTGTGCTTGGTGGTGAACATGAGGCTGCAGTTTGTCCTTCAGCTCAAACCTTCAGATTTCCTCTGCCTGGTCATCCTTATCTGAGCAGCAAGGCCTCCTCCTCTTCCTCCTCCTCCCCTTCCTCCTCCTCTTCCTCCTCCTCTTCCTCCTCCTCTTCATCCTCCTCTTCCTCCTCCTCCTCTTCTTCCTCCTCTTCCTCCTCCTCCTCTTCTCCTCCTCCTCCTCCTCCTCCTCCTGCAGTGGGATTAGGGGTCGGCTGACAGACGGCAGCCGGTTACCGGCTCTTGTGTTCGGGCTAGCGGGTTGGCTCGGTCCGGTACCGCGGAGCTCCGCCCTCGGGTCGCCGCCGCTTTCCGATCCGAGGCAGAGCGACTGAAAGGCGGCCGAGCGGCGGTCGGTGCTCCGGCCCCCCTGCCCGGATCCCCGGGCTTTCTGAGTGAGCTGACCGGGGGAACAGGCGGCCGGTCGGTCGGTCGGCGGTTCTGGTCGGGTTTCATCTGGACCTCTGCCGCCTCATGACATGTTTGAGTAAGTGTTGCTTAGCGGGCCTCTCTGCGCTCCTACTCCGGTTTATCTCCGGGAAAATGAACCGCATCCCGCAGAAACGAGCGCAGCGCCGGTTAGTGGCGCTAAGCGGCTCCATCCGCACGGAGCTGCTGCTGCTGCTGACCTGTTAGCTGCAGTCCGAGCAGCTGGAGCCTCTACTGATGATTTACTGACGGTTTAATGTGATGAAGGCAGGAGACCTGAAGCCGGTTGACCGTCCTGACCTGTTGATCTGATTGGCTGCTGCCTGGTTGGCCTCCATCTTTAACCAGCATGTCCAGCATGAGGGACATCTGAGGTTGTAGCTGTTGTGGTTTTACCTGCTGAGCTTCATGAATTAAAACCATTTCCATTCTGATGTTCTTTACAGAAACATCAGAATCCATTTTATTTTTGGTTTTAGTTGTTTTGGATATTTAAAATATCTTCCAGCTACACGTTTTTTACAAAATGAAACTTTATTGGTCTTTGCATGATGATGATATCAATAAATTGCCTGAAAACGGTCTGACTACAACATGATTATTATTAATGCTACAGTTTATCGTCTGGTAATGTGACGGGAAGAGTTGTGGTTTCAACTCAAAATTCCCCTCAAAGTTTTAGTGTAGAAATAAAATTTTGCCAAGGGAAAAAAGGCTATGCTGTGCACTGCTGCTCAGCTGGCTGAATGCAGGAGAAATGTAGATTCTGCATAATGAGGAAGATCTCTGGAGTAACTAATGTGTTTATTTCTGGAATAGTTGGAATATTTGTTGCTTTTGTTAGATTTTGACAGTGTTTCATATTTTTTTCTCGGGTTTGCTGTCAGACTGGTGAACCAATTTTCATCCTTCTTGCAGATTTTTTTAATTTGTTTTTTTGCTTTGCACATTATTGGCTTCCTCTGCTGGTTGGAGCTTTCGGACACATTAAAGGTTTCCTGTCAAAATGTTTGAGGGGTTTTTCATGATCAATCCGTTAAAGACGTCGGTTTGTTTAGCTGGCGGCTCAGTTTGACATCAGACCATCTAATGTCTTAAAACTACCAATCATTGTTAAAGATGTGGAACATAAAAACATCATGATTCTGTTCTGAGCAACGTCCAGTTTCCTCTGCATGTTGCTCATAGTTCCTGTATCAACTTTACAAGCAAAGGTCACATTGGTGGTGAAACCTAAGAGATAAATGGAGCTGGTTGGACTCTGATGGAGCAGACGGTCAGTTCAGACCTGCTGAGGGCAGCAGAGGACGTGTGATGCTGTGGGCCGGTTTCTGGTTGCACATAAATGAATCGGCAGCAGAGCGAAGCGTTTCAGAGGCTGAAGTCCTGCAGCTTCCTGCTGCGGTTGAAGCGTTTCCTCTGGACGGAGCAGGAAGCTGAAGCTTCGCTGTGACGATTGTAGGGAAGCTGTTAAACATAAAGAGTGGAGACTGAATCCATCAGTGATAATCGATGAGACTGAAGTCGGACTCAATCTGCAGATTTCAGTTCAGTTTGTTGGTTTTACTCAGTGTGTGTGTGTGTGTGTGTGTGTGTCTGCAGCACGGCCAGTAACTCTCCACGCAGCACGCCTGGCAGCTCCCCCTCCCTGCGGCGGAGGGTCCTGGGGGGGGGCAAGGCCAGCGAGGGTGAGGCAGGGGGGGGCGGCGCCGACAGCCCTCTGCCCTCCGTTCCCTCCGCCTCCTCCCTGTCCTCCGCCTACCCCCTGGCCTCCCGCCACTTCAGCCGCAACGCCAAGGTAAGGACGGCTCTGAAGGGAAGCTCAGTGTCGCCGTAACTGATCATCCATGTGTCTCCAGTAGCAGTCAGTGTTGCAGCCAGTCTGTAAACGCCTCTGACTGAAGACGGTTAGCATGTGATAATAAAGTGAGAACTAGAACGCAGTCCGCTGAGCGCCGAAATAAAAATAAGTCTGTACAGACGTTTAGGACAGCAGAATAGGAGTGAGATTATTGTTTATGTCGGTTTAAAAATGAATAAAATGTCTTTAAATATTTGTGCATGAAACAACAAAATACTGCTAAGTGTTTAAAGTAATACCAGCAGGGTGTGAATACTTATTGCTTGGAGCAGTGTGACAGCAGCGTCCATCAGGGGCGTTTTTTACCCAGAATCCCTCTGGCTCGGTGCTCCGGGGACAGAGCAGCTTTGCCTCATGACTTTAACTCCCTGCTTCCTCTCGGCTGCTGCAGATTCTGAACGTTCAGTCAGTTTTAGGTGTTTTGTCCCTGCAGCTTTAGAACAGGGAAGCTGGAGGGTTGCAGCAACCTGCTGTGGAAACGCTGCAGGTTGCCGAAGCCCAGCAACTAACTGTCTGTGCTGGTGTGAAATCAGTTTCTGTGGTGACCTTATCTGGCTGCAGAGCTTAGTGACTGTGTCGTTTCTCTTTGCAGAAAATGCAGAGCTGGTACAATGTGAGTACTCATTAACGCCGCCGCTGAACTTTGGCTTCATCTGGAGCCTCTGAAGCCATGTCTGCCTTCCTCTCCCAGGTTCTCAGTCCCACGTACAAACAGCGCAACGAGGACTTCCGAAAAATCTTCAAGAAGCTCCCCGACTCCGAGCGGCTCATAGTGGGTGAGTTCAGGACGCTTGCGGGTCGCTCTGGGATCAGAGGTCAGACAGACGCCCGGTTCTTCAGCCCGGCGGGAATGAAATGAGGAAGAGGAGTTTGGGTGGTTTAGTTAGAGGAGCATCGGCTGAAAGGAGAAGTGAAGTAAGAATGAATCGCTGCTGTTTGTCAGCCACACGCTTTGCCCTGGAGGAACATCTAACGACCATCACACACACACACACACACACACACACACACACACACACACCCCTCAGAACGAAGCAGAACTGGTCAGAACTAGAGCTGCGGTTATCATGACGCTAAAAACCCACACTGCAGCAGGCTGGGATGTTAAAAATGTGCATTCTCTCTGCACGCGCTGCCTGAGCAGCAGGTTGGCGCTTCGTCCTCCCGGAGGGCGGAGCGTTGGGAACGCCGCAGTCACAGAGAAGGAATGAGTTTGGAAAACCGGTGCTGCACTCTGTCCACACGCAGCGTCTCAAAGGGGACAGATTGTGTGTTTTCTAGACATGCAGTGAAGTTTTACAGCACCATCAACTGACTGTTACCCAACGTTTGTATGAAAATAACTTGAAAGTAATTTGATTTCACATCAATCACAATCACAACACCTGATGCCTTGAAATTGGTACTCTGTCTCTTTAAGAAGCTCCCACTGTTTCCAATATGCCACTTTCAGCGCGTCGTCACAACGGTGCTCCTCCATGATGCCGTTCACAGCCATTCTATGATGAGCTAAGGGTCCAGCGGCTGTTTGCTAAGTGTTGCTGCCGCTAGTCTGGAGGAGTGTGAGGTTCTCTGTGAGGCGGAGTCTTAACCCTCTGGGCGGTTCGTGGCTCTGGCTTCTGTCAGTTGTTGAGTTTTGCTAACTGCAGCTAATTTAGCCTGAGGGGCTTCAGTCAGAACGCAGCAGGACGTCTGCAGGTTTTAAACTGTTTGCTGTAGAAAAAAATAGCTTATAGGAAGCTCGGTGCATTAAAGGGGTTTTGTTCAGCTAAAAGTAGCTTCACTGCTACATTATCAGGAGGAGGAGGAACTACTGGATATCAGCACTATGGAAACAAGATGCATGCTTCAGAGAAAGATCAGGTTCTGAGTGGTGAACCTTTAACCTGAAGAAGAACCTCTGGGTTATTTTACTGTTGTAGACAACATAGCAAAGCATCATTTTCCAGGCAGAGACGCCACCAAGCAGTGGTGAGTCTGATATCAGGACTCAGAGAAGCTGGACTTGCTGACATCATGCAGGCTGAGTTAGAACCTGGAGGAGAGGAGGAGAGTGCTGATCTGATGGTCCGCAGACTGAACCCGTTTAGATCCGTCTGAACCACAGCGCTGATCTGATGGTTCGCAGACTGAACCCGTTTGGATCCGTCTGAACCACAGCGCTGATCCCAGCAGCTGAACGAAACAGTTGGTTTCACAACAAGCTGCATATCCTGGAAAGTCAGAAAGTTTCAGAGGAAATCCTCCGAATCCACACCGTTCACCAATCAGAACCTGCGCTGAGGTTCGCTTTAAAGGTCAGACCAAAATCTGCCTGGAGACCAAACACAAGAGTGTCTGATTGGCTGCTATGTCTAAAGGACAGAAACACTGAAACAAGTTAGATTTGCACAGTTATTCCTTCACCAGTCTTGATTATTCTAGTTATGAAGCTCTTTGGATCTTCAGGGAGACTTGGTTTAATCCCTCAGGAGGATGGAGGAGCATTTAAACGGTTTAATTGCCACTTTCAGCCCGGAGTCTGGAGTTGAAGTGTGTGTGGTGTGTGTGTGGTGTGTGTGTGTGTGTGTGTGTGTGTGTGTGTGTGTGTGTGTGTGTGTGTGTGTGTGTGTGTGTGTGTGTGTGTGTGTGTGTGTGTGTTGTGTGTGTGTGTGTGTGTGTGTGTGTGTGTGTGTGTGTGTGTGTGTGTGTGTGTGTGTGTGTGTGTGTGTGTGTGTGTGTGTGTGTGTGTGTGTGTGTGTGTGTGTGTGTGTGTGTGTGTGTGTGTGTGTGTGTGTGTGTGTGTGTGTCAGCTGACCTGCTCTCTGCTCTGTTTTCACCAGACTACTCCTGCGCTCTGCAGAAGGACATCCTGCTTCAGGGACGCCTCTATCTGTCAGAGAACTGGCTCTGCTTCTACAGCAACATCTTCCGCTGGGAAACCACTGTACGTCCACACACACAGAGACAGACAGAGACACACACACAGAGACACACATTTGCGTGGCTGTCTTTGTGGGGACTTTCCATTGACTTCCATTCATAACCAAAACTCAACTCACACCTTAGTCCTAACTCTGACCCCTGACCCAGAAACAGGGTTTCCCCTTGTGGGGCCCAGGCTTTGGTCCCCACAAGGTATTACAAACACACACACCTCACAGCAGACGTCTACTTCCTGGTTAAACTGCTGTTTGAAGGTTAAATGATTTCATTTCACCATCTGAGGTTTTACTTATTATTAAGGTTTAAATGCTGACGTCTTTATTTCCACCACAGAAAATTATAAACGGTTATAACTGGGTTAGTTTAATCAGGTGTCTGCATCCTTAAAAAGTCTGAAAATATCTGGACTTCAGTTTAAAAACCAAGGCGGCCTTTAATATGTTAAGCACATTTTGTCTGGACAGGATTATTTCATATAAAGGTTTTAAATGTGCAGAGAGCCTGTTGCTGCAGTAAATCATCACCAAGTGAAGTAGAAGAGCTGCAGCTGTAATAAACTGCAGACACTGTAAAATCCCAGGTCATGAAATTAACCAGTTTATCACAAGTGAAAGTTTGAAGCTGCTTGTTGAGTTTTTTCCTGAATGAAATCAGATCTGTGGTTCAGGAGGAACTGAGTAGGTGGTCATAATGTTCTGCTGGGTTTCTAACCGGTCCCGGACCTTCAGCAGCTGTAAACACAGAGGAGTTGTGAAGCGGACCGGTACCGTCGCTCCTCTCGGTTCCAGTTGAAACGGTTCTGTGTTGCTCCGGAGGTTCTGGTAGAACCGGGCCGGTCCGGTTCTTCCCTCTGACTCATGTTGTCAGAGCCTCAGACTGGTCCGATCAGAACAGTGGTGGGTCCCACTGACTGGGCCTTTGACCCAGAAGAACCAGGAGGAATATCAGGGCAGCAGCCAACGATTATTTTAGTGAAATATTTAAAAACTGGCACATTCAGCAGATTTTATACAGGATTAAAAACAAACTAAAAGGTGCAAATAAATGTATAATTAATTTTTTATATTGGAAAATAAACATTTTGCTGCCTGAAAGTCAACAGCAGCATCATTTAGTGAACTTGATTATTTTTTAGCAAACAATAAAACTGCAGCTAAAACCCAGAATAACAGAATCAGCTGATCAGCACATCGCTGCAGCGGCGGTGATGTGCTGCAGCGGCGATGTGCTGCAGCACATCACCGCTGCCCTGTTCCCGCAGCAGCGATACAAACCAGATTAATTTTCAGATTTATCCATTAATAACTGCATGAAAAATATTCTTAATAGTAAATTTACTGTTTTGTCTTAAATGGAAAGTGTTTATTGTTCAGTTTTGTCTTAATTACATGTCTGACTGCTGTTTTCCAGTAAATGGCCTTTTTACACTCCAGTTATTGATTTATTGATTCTGAACCGTTTGACTATTTCATCTCTGCTCTCAGCTGATCTGTTTTCTGCTCTTTGTGAGACCAGAAGCTCCGTCTGTCTGGACTTCTGCTCGGTTCAGAACCTGAAAGGAGGGAATCTTATTTTATGTTTCATCTTGTCATTAGTTCATAGAATCGGTTTCACTTTGACATTAGGATTTTCATTGTTGATTAAGACAAATTTATAAAACGATAAAACAACCAAGGGATCGAATACTTTTCATCCTGTTGATGATAAATATAGTTTAACCTGCAGGCTTTGTGTGTTTTTATTTCTTTAATGATGAACGAAGCTGATGTCGTTTCTCAGATCACCATCCAGCTGAAAGACGTGACGTCGATGACGAAGGAGAAGACGGCCAAGCTGATCCCCAACGCCATCCAGATCAGCACCGACAGCGAGAAGGTACGCCGCCCGCCGCAGCTGCTGCAGCAGGATGGACTCGGCTGCATCTCCTCACGCTGACGAAGCGAACGCAGGAAGTCCAGCCGTCTCTCTGTTCTCACGCCCGTCTCTGCTTCCTGTTTCCTGCCCCAGCATTTCTTCACGTCGTTCGGCGCCAGGGAGCGCAGCTTCATGATGATTTTCCGCCTGTGGCAGAACGCGCTGTTGGACAAGGTACGGCCTCCCGTCCGCGTCGCCACGGTTACCGTCTCTGAGTAGAGCTGTGAAAGCCGAACCACATGGCCAGGGAGCGGATCTATTTACTGTTCTCTACAGAACCGCCTGCTGCTGATTGGACTCTGAACCTCAGAACAGTTTTTATTTGTCAGTAAAATCAGACCCAGATTGAACCTTTCCAGGCTGCATAAGTCCTGAATCTGGAAAAATCTGGAAAACTTTAGAATTTAAAGTGGCAGTATCGAGCTAGATCAACGTTTTTGAAGCTCTGCATCATGTTTTTATTTTATTCTCTCATCAAAAGCAAACCCAGAGTGTTGTCTTGGTCCCTCATCCATGTTTGACTGATCCTTTAGTCTCCATGGCAACCGTTCAGCTGCGAAAGACACCTGGGTGGACCTAGCCCCGCCTCCAAGGACAAAGCTCCTCCCCAGAGCTTCCGAGCTTTTTTCTCCACAGAGCAGCCGTCACACACTCGGCTCCTTCAGACTAGCCGGCAGCAATTAGCAAACAGCTGCTCATTGTAGGAGCAGTGCTGGTAAAAACTCTACAGGTTGATACAGGAGCCATGTTGGGATGAGTTTTTAGAGACGGGCCCAATTGAGACCACTAACATTTCTGTTGAGTTATAAATCCTTTTTAATTCAACTGAAGGTCACATATTTTCCGTTTTAGAGCAAAATCAAGTAACTATATTCCTCCTTTAAGATCTGGATTAAACCTCTGATTAGCTTCCTCCTTGTCTTTTGTCCTTACACACCAGCAGCCATTTCTCCTGTTGCCTTCACATGATTGGTTTGGTGCATTTACCCAGAATGCCCTGCACCGTTGGCCACTTCCTGGTTTAGAGTAGAAAACTGAAGTCGTCACCAATCATTAGGGTTAAAATGTCTGCAGAGGTTAAACCTGATGCCAGATTGTTGCAGGATTTATATTTTATCGTGTGATTTATTTTTGGTTTTAGCCAAAGTTAAACCTGTTCCATCAACGCAGCCTTTTGGCAGTAATCCATGCTGGATTATTTTGGGTTTTTGATTCATCTGCAGGTTGTACAAACTGCTGCAGCATGAGTTCTAACTGGCACAGAAAGTCTTCAGTGAGTATCCGAAACAAAGCCCTGAGCAGAGCTTATAAAACATCCTGATGGGATTATAATCTGGAATTACGTCCTCCAGTGTCGCCTCAGTACCAATAAAAACGGATAAATTGGATTAAAACCTGAAGGCCGAGTTCCTGAAGCGTTAATTATTGAATGAATTTAAAGTTGTATTTTAATCACCTGATCAGTTATTTCAGTCCGTGGTAAAGAGTCTCTGTTTGCGGTCCGGTCCGAACTCTGAGTCTCGGTTCTGTTTGCTTTCAGTCTCTGTCCCCCAAAGAGCTGTGGCACATCGTGCACCAGTGCTACGGCACCGAGCTGGGCCTGACCAGCGAGGACGACGACTACGTCTCTCCCACCGGCGAACACATCAACGGCCTGCTGTGAGTGTTTCCGTGGAAACCAGCCGTTCTGTCAGTTGGACTTCATGAAGTTCCTCTGTTGTTGCATCTGTTCCTCAAAAGCTCAACCAGTTTTCAGCGTGAACATGCAAATGGGCTTCGTTTGCATACTCTAGCCAGCATCTCTATCGTCTGACTGCTTTTCCTGAACCTCCCGCCTCCTCAGGCCGGGAGACGAGTCGGTGTCGGTGACGGACCTGCTGGACCTGAGCACGGCGTCGACGCCGTCCGCCGGCAGCTCCCCGCCTCCCGTCCCGGCCCACTGCGGTCTGACCAGCCCGGCGTCCGCCCCCGTCCTCAGCGGCGCCTTCCCGCCGCCCCCCGCCGCCGCCTGCCTGCCCATCGAGGTGCCGTCCTCTTCAGGAAGTCGACCCGGCCCAGAACCCGTGGAGTCCAGCCCGCCCAGCTGCCACGGCTCGCTGCTGGCCCTCACCCCCCCCGGCTCCGCCTCCGCAGCCGCAGCCGCTTCGTTCGTAAGTGGCAAACGGCTCTTCTCTCTGCAGACCGGCTGGAAAGATGGAGGTTTAACTCTTTGACCTCTAGAGGTGCTTTTTTTGACACATCCAGAATTTAAAATGTTTTTGTCCTGGAGGTTTGATGCTCTGGAATGAATGTTTACCTCCAGATTCTGCTGCTCTTTCTGCACATTTTCTAATTTTCAAAATTAATTTAAGGACGAAGAGAAAATATGTTGTGATATGTCAAGTTTTTAATTTATAGCTTTTACAGCTGACGGCGTAAAGTAAACGACTCTATTGTGGCACAAATCCGTCGCTAGAATAACGACGTATAAAAAGATGCACCAGCAGTGTGAAATCAGATCAAATTTAACAATAAAAAACGGAGCCGCAGCCAGTTTCTCACCCGTCACATGACACTGGGCCGCGGGCCCCCCTGACCCCCCCTGTGCTCCAGACCCTGGAGGAAGGAGGCGACAGTCAGCCCGAGTCGACCAATCACATGCCGCCCCCGCCGGCCGCCAGCCTGGGAAACCTGTCCTCCCTGGACATCACCAACGACGAGGAGCTGCAAACCGACCCCAGCAACTCGTCCGACACGCAGGAGGACAGTAAGTCTGGTCCGTTTCTCTGGACAGCGTTTCTACTGAAGCTCAAACCTGTCGGCACCGTGTGTGTGTGTGTGTGTGTGTGTGTGTGTGTGTGTGTGTGTGTGTGTGTGTGTGTGTGTGTGTGTGTGTGTGTGTGTGTGTGTGTGTGTGTGTGTGTGTGTGTGTGTGTGTGTGTGTGTGTGTGTGTGTGTGTGTGTGTTGTGTGTGTGTGTGTGTGTGGCCGGCCAGATATCTGCACACACTCTCCTTAAAGCAAACTACACAGTCCAGTCACATTAATGTGACCACCACGTACTTTCCACTTCAGAGTTAAATAACCAATCACAGAAGGCAGGTGGCAGCACAGTGCAGTTGAGCGTATATAAAGGGTGTGTGTGGGCTTCGGAAAACATTTCAATCGTTGGCGTAATGCAGAAACGAAGCGATTTATCCGACGTCCAAAAGGGCATGATCATTGGCTTTCGGGCCAAGGGTGGAAGCATTTCCGAAACGGCTGAGTTTGTGAACTGTTCGCGTGCCGCCGTGGTAAAAGTGTTCCGTGCATGGCAAAATGGGACTGTCCAAAATCAACGACGTGGCAAATGTGGTGCACCACGAGCCATAGATGACAGAGGCGAACGACGGTTGCGGAGATGCGTTCGGGCAGATAGACGGGCTACCGTTGAGCAACTGACCACTAAAATGAACCAAGGGGCTACCACAAGTGTCTCCCAAACCACTATTCAGCGAACATTGCTGCGTCTGGGCCTCCGAAGCGGACGCCTGGTTCGTGCACCTATGCTGACTGGTGTTCATCGACGACGAAGGCTAGAATTTGCACGCCAGTACAGCAGCTGGACGTCCACTGAGTGGCGACAGGTAGCGTTTTCAGATGAATCGCGTTTTATGCTCCATCGGACAGATGGACGTTGGCGTATAAGGCGTGAAACCTCTGAAAGGAACCACCCTGCAACCATTGCAGGAACGGTCCAAGCTGGAGGCGGGAGCATTATGGTCTGGGGAATGTTTTCCTGGCATTCTCTGGGTTCACTGATTATTGTGGAAGGCACGATGGATCAATACAAGTACGCATCTGTCCTTGCGGACCATGTCCACCCCTACATGCGCATTGTTTTTCCTCAGGATGATGGCATCTTCCAGCAGGACAATGCGAGGTGCCATACAGCTGCCAGTGTACGTGCGTGGTTCGAAGAGCACCAGGATGAGTTTACCGTCCTCCCCTGGCCAGCAAACTCACCTGACTTAAACCCAATCGAGCATCTGTGGGACCATCTCGATCGAGTTGTTCGCGCCATGGATCCTCAACCGCGTAATCTAGCGCAGCTGGCCACGGCATTAGAGTCGGCATGGCTCAACATCCCAGAGAAGACCTTCAGGGACCTAAGTGACTCTCTTCCTGCACGTCTCGTAGCAGTTCGCTCTGCGAAAGGTGGTTATTCTGGCTTTTGACAGATGGTCACATTAATGTGACTGGACTGTGTATTATCGTCTCCAAGCTCTTATTAAAGATTCGTCATGTAAAAACCGGCGTCCTGAGGAAGACGGTGGGTCAGAACCAGCCCGGAACTGGACAACAGATTCTGACTGGTTGGACTATGAGTTCAGCCGGGTTGAAGGTCTTCAGCTCATCTTTGCTTCCAGTTCAAACTGTAACTAGTTTCTTTCTGGGTCACTGTGGTTGTTTAACCCAGCAGTGTCTGCAGAACCTGTTTGGGTCTGCCTGGGTGAATCCGGCCTGAAGGAGAACCTGCAGGTCTGACCCTTGACCTCACCTGACCTCCAGCTTACAGGAACGGTTGGTCTGTAAATACCCAGGAAACGGTTTTCATTTCCAGCAGCCGTTAAGCGGTTCTGGATCTGTGCTGAGGTTCTGCTGCAGAGCCGACCCAGACGGGTTTCAGTGGAGATCTGTGACCCCACAGAGGATGAAGAGGCTTTTAAATTACTTTATACCAAAACAGGATTTATTTACAGCTGCAAACTTTCCAAAAGTTTAATCGGCCGAACCAGATTCATGTCTAGGAATAATTTTGGATTTTCAGAAACATCCATTTTATTTGCATTAAAACATTTGTTTTAAAATGAAGCAGGAATTTTCTCAAATGTTCCTGTGGATCATGGAAAGTTCTCCAGGTCTAGAGCCAGAGCAACCAGATCAGATTCAGATGTTGGTCCTGGTTCTGTTGCAGCAGCAGCAGTTTGGGCCGGATGTCTCTGAGTGTTTGCTGCCTCTGTGTGTTGCAGCGTCGGGCGAGGTGGAGGCGTTCTGTTCGGACCTGAGCGGCCGCCTCAACATCAACACGGCGGTCCGGATGAGCGTGGACAAGCTGCACGACCTGCTGTTCTCCGCAGACACGCACTTCCTCCAGCACCTGTTCTCCCAGAGGCACTTCACCGGTACGTCAGCCCCTGTCTGGGTCCAGGCGCAGCTCTGGCTCTGGGTCTGGCTCCGCCTCCTCTGGGTCTGGCTCCGCCTCCCCTGGGTCCGGGTCTGGCTCCGCCTCCCCGGCGGTTCCGTCGGCTGGTTCTGCAGAGCGTGTGTGAACTTGTCCCTGTGGAACATGAATGCCAGTTTTTCCTGTCGAGGCCGTGACCGTTGGAGTGTTTTGTTTTCCTGCTGCTGTCATTGAGCTCCTCAGACGACACACACACACACACACACACACACACACGGGCCTTTAACCGTGTGTGTGTGTGTGTGTGTGTGTGTGTGTGTGTGTGTGTGTGTGTGTGTGTGTGTCGTCTCCTTCTGCTGCTGCTCTCTGCAGCCGTCATGAGGAAACTTGCTGCTGCTCATCAGATCCTCTGAACCCGGTTCAGTCAGTTTGAGCTTCCAACACCAGGGTGGAAAGACATCAGCAGTGACATGGGGAGGGTCAAAGGTCATTTCCAAATGACTCTCCTCTGCTGGTTTAATGCAAGTCCAGTTCCTGGTTCTGGTTCTGATGGAATCAAAACTTTTCTCCAAACCAAATTAAAATTTCTCTCTCTCTCTCTCTCTGTCTCTGTCTCTGTCTCTGTCTCTCTCTATGTCTCTCTCTCTCTCTCTGTCTCTGTCTCTGTCTCTCTCTCTCTGTCTCTCTCTCTCTGTCTCTCTGTCTCTCTCTCTGTCTCTCTCTCTTTCTCTCTCTCTCTCTATGTCTCTCTCTCTCTCTCTCTCTCTCTCTCTCTCCCTCTCTGTCTCTTTCTCTCTCTCTCTCTCTCTCTCTCTCCCTCTCTCTCTATGTCTCTTTCTCTCTCTCCCTCTCTCTCTCTCTCTCCCTCTCTCTCCCTCCCTCCCTCCCTCTCCCTCTCTCTCTCTCTCTCAGACCTGTCTGTGGGCGAGTGGCAGCAGGACGGCGCCGGCGGCAGCAGCTCCCGGGTTCTGAGTTACACCATCGCCCTCAACAACCCGCTGGGCCCCAAAACCGAACCGTCCCCGTGGCGTAGGAGGACCGCATGCGGATGTCCCTGCGGCCTGTGAGCGTCCAGGGCGGGGCTACCTTGGACCCTCAGATCATCACCCCGGTCCCCTCCCAGACCTCTGCATCAATAGCTGCTCCCAGGGCGAGCGCTACGTGGTGGACTCAGAGGTCACACCCCGGGATGCCCTACCAGGACTACTTCTACACCGTCCACAGATACGCGACTCCATCAGGAACACAAGGCCGCCCAGGTGGGGGGTGAAGGGGGGGGGCTGCAGGGTCACCCGGGGGAGGGGCTTCAGGTCACCTTAAGGGGGAGGGGCTTCATTGTCCTTGGTTAAACATTCAGTTTTCTTCGGACACAGTGAGAAGAAACAAACGTTTAACAAAATGATGAAATGACGTCAGTGATGTAACGTCACGTTATGATGATGTCATCAACCTGCACTGCGGCTTTCGTTCCTTCATAATCTCTAATTAAGCCACAACATGATAAACGAGCTAATAAAACTTTATTCGGCCTATAAATGAATATAAAACCACAGGAAGTGGTTCTTCTTCTTCTGCTGCTGCTGCTGTCGCTTCTTTGGAAAGAAAAACTTTGTCGCTGAATGTTTGGACCCAGTTTCTGGTCCAATGTGGGATTCATGACCGTCTGACCCAGATTTAAATATTAAGTTTGTTTTGCGTCTGAGCGGCTCTGAGCTCCGGGTCGAGCCGCTTTCCTCACTGCATCACTGTTTGCTCTGCGATAACAAACCAATCCATGATTAGATAAGGCAGCAGAGCTAGCTAACTGATACTGAGCCAATACCGAAGATAAGATGAAGTAAATGGATGAACGTGAGGACAAATCTGAGCTCAGCTCCAGTTTAGAAGTGAATAAAAGCCGTTTTGTGCTCGTTTTCCCTCCACCAGAGTTTCCTCAGACATCTGCTACAGGAAGCAGCCGTGGAGTCTAGTCAAAGCCCTGATCGAGAAGAACACCTGGAGCGGCATAGAGGAGTACTACAGGAACATGGGTGAGGCGCCGCGTCCAGCCTGCGCTGATGATGCTGAGACTGGCTGGAGGTTTTCCTGCTTCTGTAAAAACCAGATCATGTTTTAAAACGTGAATAATAACCAATACAGGTTGTTTTTTTTCACTGAACTTCCACTGAAGGTACTTTATTTGGATCTAATCACAAGTAAAATATAGTTTTTAAATGATTCTCCTAACATCTCATCTCTTCCTCCTCCTGAAAACGTTTGTTTTTCTGTATTTTGAAACTTAAAATAGAAACAAATGTGATTCTGATTGCAGACTCGCAGCTCTGAGCGATTTATCTTACAGCAAAAATGGCTTTTGATTAAAAATGTCACCGACTTCTAGTTTATATCACAGCAGATTTATGGGTTAGATTGGCCTAGTCAAAGTCCAAACCCAAATCAAGGGGAGGCGAATATTTATCTCCTCTCTTCCCACATGCAGAGAGCGAAGTGTGCAAGCTGGAGACGCTGCTGCAGACCGAGGTTACCGTGGTAACCACAGGCGACGCCGCGGGCGCCGACGCCGCCAAGACGCCGCCGTCCCTGCGGCGCCGAAAGCGCGGCTGCTCCCGGCGGCAGAGCGAGAGGGAGGGAGGCGGCGCGGAGCCGGGCGACCGAGGGGAGCGCGGCGTCGGGGACGAGCGGAACCGCAGGGAGGCCAGTAAGTCCGGGCCGCCGCCCCCCGGTGGCCGGAGGGAGGCGCCGCGGCGCCGCTCGCTGCCGTTTCCCGCTGCTGACCCGCTGCTTGGTGTCTGCAGGCGCTCCGTTCCTGAAGCTGGGCGAACGCGGCCGCGCCGGCGGACACGGCGGCGTCTCCACCGTCCTCCTCATCGTCAGCTTCATGTAAGCGCCCCCTCTGGTCGCCGGCGGTCCTGCATGTCGCCCCGATTCCCTCTGAATGTTCGGCTGCGTCTCAGTAAGTCAGAAAGTCAGTGAGGAACTTGAAATAAGTATTTGTTGAGGCTCCGTCTCTGTCCTTCCACTCAACTTTCCCCCCCGATGTGTTTAAATATAAATATTTTTATTAAAGTTGTTTTATATAATTTTATCTTACAGATTGTTTGGTTTCTATCTGTAAATAATCCGTTGCTCTATAAATGATCCGCTTCGCTGTTAAGCCAAATTATTGATTTAAATCAACTTTTAATGATTTTTTAACTTACTGAGACGAAGCCGAGGTGACCCCTGACCTCTGACCCCTGCTGTCGGACTAACAGCCTTCCTGTTTCTCCCCCCATGCGTAGGATCTGTATCAGGTTCGTATGACAGCTTCTGCTTCTCTGCTGCATAAATGAGACGATGTGAATGACAAACGACCCAAACTGTGGAAAATCCACCATTCAGTGAGAAAGGCGCCGGCGGAACCGCTCGGCTTCACGACCAGAACCAGAACTCTGAAATATTCAGACCAATAACCAGAGTCATAATCAGTTTATTATTATGTGGCTCTAATAAAACAAGGAGGCGACGAATAAAATCATTTAAACACTTGGAGAAAGTGATAAAACTGATTCCCTGAACTTCCTGATATCAGGTTTTTATAAAAGTTACTAATATTAGTAAATGTTTAATTAAATGGTTTGATGCAGTTTCAGTTCAGATGTGAAAACTGAAGGTCTCAGAAACAAGTTTAGCCTCAAAGCAAAAGGCTGCTGCCCCTAGCAGCTGAAGGAAGTACTGCGCCGCCGCAGGCTGAACAAACTGCTTCCTGTTTGTCATAAACTCGGAGCCTGAAATCATGGAGTCCATAATCCTCCACACAGCTGCTGATTCCTCTGATATTACATGGATCTGATGACGTGAAGAGCAGCTGCAGTTACTGGTTCATGTCAACAGGAGGCAGAGTTCCTTCACCTTTCAATAGGAAACAAATCACCTTTAGTAAAGTATCACATATTATCTGATGGATTCTGAAATGTTTTCACTCAGACGTGAAGAAATGATCTCTGGTTAATTTGGAGTCATGATGTGATTCTGGTTTTTGGTGGATTGTTCCCACAGTTTCATGGGTGTGTTGTGTTTTGTAGATGAGTCTGAACCGTTTCTCGTTTAGTTTTCTGGCTGTGTGCGCGGTCCGGTCCGGTGGTGTGTGTCTGACCTCTCCGTCCGTCTCTCTGACCCCCAGCCTGGTGGTGCTGGTGGCTCTCAACATGCTGCTGTTCTACAAGCTGTACGCTCTGGAACGAGCCGCTCACACACTGGAGAGGTGGCACTCCTTCTCTGTGGCCGACAGGTAGCCGAGGACGGTCCCAGCAGGGCTCTGGGCTCCACACGGTTCGGGTCGTGATTCACCCTTTAGCTGCTCTTCAGCCCAACACTTCCTGTTGAATATTCTACGATTCGTTTGGACCGGAGCCCAGAGATGCTGAATTATTTTCCTTTTGATTTTCATAGATTCTAAAACTGGAACAGAGTAAAACTGTTTTAGCTCCAACATGTTCGACATGTTTACAGTTACTAGCTAAAGAATGAATCTTTCATTTCAAGAGCATGAAAAAAATCAGCTTTTAATGTGACTAATTTATTCTTGTAATTATTAAGCAGAACTCATTTAGTAATTAGTTTCATAACTAATTAGCTCTGATTTAACTAATCTTAGTTTTTCTTTGTGTTGTTTTTATCAGATTAGCATAGTTTATCTTAGGTTTTCTTGTGCTAGCTTAACTGTTAGCTTATTGTCAGTTAGCTTACTTTAGCTGGATTGATTTGAGCTTACATTATTTTATGGTGTCTTACCTAGCTTGGCTCAACATAGGTTAGCTTAGCATGAGTAGCTTAGCTCCACTGGCTTTGATTATGTTAATTTCGGCTTTGTTGCATTAAAATAGCTTAGTGTCAGTAGCTTAGCTTAGTTGACCTTAATTACTTTAGCATTAGCTTTGTTGGCTTTTGGTTAGCTTGGTGTGAATTAGCTTAGCATCATGGGCTTCAATCAGCTCATTTTTTGTTAATTTTGCTTATTTATCTTAGTGTCAGTTGGTAAGGCTTTGATTATGTTGCGTTATTTAAAATGAAGTTGGCTAAACTTATTTTTTGTTTTTGTGTCTTACCGTAGCATAATTATCCATAGCTGTGTACTTTAGCTTAGCCTTTAGTAGTTAAATTAGTAGAACTTGGCTAATTGAACATTTTTGTCCCAGTTTACTCTTTTGTTTAACTCAGCATAATGCAGCTTCTTTATATCTTTAATGGCTTGATTTATACTAGCTTAGTTAGCCTAGCTTAGCTTGCCTTAGCTCCAGCATTAAGAGGTCAGCAGGGGCCGTTGTGGCCTTGTGGAGGTGAATGTGTGCCTGGATCAGAACCTCTGACCCGTTGTGACTTGTTGCTGCTGTGCCGTCAGTCCTCTGCCCCAGACGGCGAGCGAGTGGGCCCAGGTTCTGCACCTCCAGCGGCAGTTCCACCAGGCGCAGCTCAGTAAGTGGCAGCAGATCCTGCAGTCCTCCGTCTCCCTGCTGGACCAGGTCAGAACCCGCCGGCTCCACACAGAACCAGAACCTCCCGCTTTCAGCCGCCGCAGCTGACCGGCTCCGTTTGCTCCCCAGATGAAGCATTCCCTGGAGAAACTCCACAGGAACATCGTGGTTCCGGACGGGGCGCCGGATCCGTCTGCTGACACAGAGTCCCTGTCTGAGACCTGACCTCTGACCCGACCTGCACCCCCGCCCCCCCCCCCTCGCTCCGGTCTCAGGACTCCAACACTTCCAATCAGAACCCGGTCCTGGGTGGGGGACAGACAGACGGACTACACTACCCACAACCCCCCTCTCCTGACTGACTTGAAGTCGCATCAGACGCCTTTAGCTTCGACCAATGAGAAGCTTCCAGAACCACAGCAATAAGCCCCTCCCCCTGCCGCTCCGTGAACCTGAACAGAACCGGGCCACAGGCGGGCCGCCGGGTTCCGGACCGCTTCCTGACCTGCTGCGTGGCGCCGGGACCGGACCGGGCCGGTTCCGGCCGGAGACGGACCTCCTCAGTATTTATTATTACCTCCCAAGTCTCGTCCTGCTTGAACAAGTCATGTGATGGCGGTTCTGCGCTCTGATTTGCTGATGTTTGGACCAATCGGAGAACGAGGTTCAGCAATAATGAAAACCTTTTTGCTCTTTACGAATGTTTCTCTGAAAACGAGTTTATTACAATAATTATAATGATAATAATAGTGATGATGAAGAACGAGGAGAGAGCGCGTCGCCATGGTTACGTTATCACATGCTACTTTTTCCTCAGTGTTTTTTTTTTTTTTTTTTTTTTTTTTTTTTTGTGTCCAAACCTTCAGCCGAGTCGGAACGAAACGGACCAAGCAGAACTTTTCAGGCCCAGAAGAACAAAAAGGGAAACAGTGTTTTTGTTTATTTTGTTTGTTTGTTTTTTTTGTGTGAAATGAATCTGAATTTACTCGTCACTATTTTTTTTTTTTTTTTTTTTTTTTACTTTCTCACTTCCTGTTTCTCATCTCTGCTTTCTGGGATTTTCTCCCGACTTCAGCGGCTGCAGAAGCCGGTTGGCCCTGCTGTGCATGGTCGTCATGGAAACGAGAGGCCGGCGTATTTATTGTGACAGGATGAGGAGAGAATGTACTGTAAAAATTTGTGATTGTACAAAAACCAAGATGGAGAAATGAAAATCCTGAAACATGCAACAACTCGGCTGCTGTCGGGTCTGAGGTTTCTCTCCACGTTGGAAAATATCGATTAAATCGTTAGAAATTATAAATAAAATGTTTAATTAATAAATGTTGATGTTTTTATTTTGCTGTGGATTACTAACAAAAGCAAATATAAATTTCCAGTGAGAATTTTAAGATTTTCATTCATGTATAATGAAATGCAAGGAATATAAATGTATTATATTTTAAGGATATAACACATTTATATCCTTAAAAACTATTTAAGACTGTTTGTCTATAAATCCTAAAATTTCACAAAGGCATTAAAAACAGAATTGATATTTAATTTCTTAATAGTTTAAATTTTTAGCAAATTCAGGAAAAACTTTAAATAGTACAAATAAAAAAAATTGTAAAAAAATTTGAATTTGTCATTTATAAAAATTGTTATTCTATTTTGTCCTAAAAATGACCAAATGTACAAAATTTTCATAAAATGCAAGTAAAATGTTAAATTTTATCTGCATTGAAAACTAAAATTATAAAGTAAAAATGTATTTTTCCTGATCCACGTGGAAATATTTTAGATTTTCTGTCCATATTCAGAAGATCCGTAAACATTTTCCGTTTCCGCTCCGTGTCGGTTTTTCTTCCGGTCCATTCCAGTCAACATGGCGGACTCCTCGGAACATCGGCCCGGTTCTGCTCGGTTCTCGAGATGTTTTCGGAACCGAACCAGCTGATGGTTTGTTTCCGTCTCCTTCACAAACACATTCAGACCCAAAGAACCACTCAGAACCCGACCGAGAAACTTTACGTTTTTATTGGTAGGACTGACGTTTCCATGGCGACGCATGCAGCCTGGTTCCGTTACCGGGACCCAGAGAGGAGCAGCGCTCTGCTGCCCCCTAGTGATCACCGGAGGCAGGAGTCAAGTTTCAAAACATTTAGCTCGGCGGTTCTTCACCTTTTTTGAGGTACCGAACCCACAAGTTTCATATGTGCATTTACTGAGCCCTTCATAGAAATAAAATAGGATTTTTCCCCCCTAAAAACAATTCAAGATATAGGGGTGACACAACTAGACTCTAGTTATGTCACCCCATGATCACCAAGTCGTCTTAAAGGTAAAGGACAAATATAGTCAGTGTTTCCAGCAAGACGAGCTGAATGTCCAGGAACGACCCAAAGTATTTAAAATGTTTCACCAGGTTGAAACTGGAACCACTTTAAGGTTTAAGTCATTTAATTAGCTCGACATTCTTAAGAGAATGAAAAATTAATGATAAATAATAAAGACTTTCTGATTTAGTAATGTAATTATATTAGCTGTGTTACCACCCATCGCCACTAGAGGCAGCACCAACCCCGAAAAGATGCGACTAAGGAGCAGATTTAGAAGAACACAGAAAGATACAGAATTTGGTAAAAACTGTGAGCTTTGCTGAAGTAAATAAAGACACAAGTTCAAATCCCTGCTGAGAGTGAAGCTCCTCCAATCAGGCTCCTCCTCAGCTCTGATTGGCTAAGCAATGTAACTGATCCTCTGCAGTAGTGATGGCAAAGCAGCGTCATCATGACTTTACACAGGTGAGTCTTTACCTCCAGCAGAGGCTCCGCCGAACCCCAGCGACCGACCCACCGATTGATCCCAGGTTCAGAACCGCTGATCTGGACCTGGCAGAACCGACCCAAGGCATAAACTGGCCACACAACACAAAACTCTACATTTTAAATGTTTATTAAAAATGAAACCACTTCAGCACAAGTACATGAAGAGGTTTAAATTTAAATCTCAGATTTGAAATTGGCAAGTTTTTTTGTAAAAGTGCAAATAATCTGGATTATTCAATTGCAGCAGTGTAACCATGGTAACAGTCTCATGCATAATGATACATTATCACTGATTACTTCTAAAAATCACCCAATTAAACTCCACCACCTTCACCTAATCTGGATTAGAGAAAGTTTTAACAGGAAGACCAAGTCAATTCTACGGAAGCCTCTAAGTGCCAGAACTTTATCTGAAAACCAGGCTTCACCTCTGACCTTTTCTGAGTGTTGGTGTCGTGGAGTATTTGCAGTAAGATTGCAGGTTCTGCTGCGATGATCCGGTGAAACTCAGGAAGTCTCACTTTGAGCCGCAGCTTCCTTCCTGTTTTCTGCGTTTCTGGGTCTGATTGTCGCTCTGCGAGCTCCCAGAAGGAACGTTTGGTTCTGAGCTCGGACTCCTGACCGGTTCTGGTCTCGTGGGAATCCGTCTGCAGAACCAGCAGATTTCCAGTTCGATTCGGTCAAATTTAAATATGAAGAAAGATCAGGACAGGAAAATTGATGATCAGACGTGTTTTTAAAAAAAAGTGAAATTTGAGGTTCAAATGTGAAAAAATTCATATTTGTGTCTTTTCAG